>JADDOH010018578.1:0-34139 GCA_016648135.1 Agrypnia vestita
CTGATCGTCGCCACGAGTCTACTTGCCAAGTTTCAGCTCGATTGGATCACGGGAAAAGGGTTAAAAATCGATCCAAAGTTTTTTCGACGGCAAGCCGGCAAGCAAGCAGACGCCACGAGTTAAAAGAAAGGAAGTAAAAACGCTATAAACAGCAAAAATAGATACATAATATAGCAATGTTTGTGTCAATGGTTTTTTTTCATATTTATTTTTGATACTTATTACATAGATACATATGCCAAACTGCACAGCAGTTTTACGGCACTCTACCTATTCTATAATCTTATTTTATAATGAAGATTATAGAGTAGGAAATTATAGAGTATTGCATGATTTTTACAAGTGATACATGATAATTATAAATTAATATAAGATTAAGATTATTACTAGACGCATTTGAAAGAAAAATCTTACGCCGAATATATGGACCTCTTAATGACGTTCAAACATGGCGAAAAAGATACAACACCGAACTCTATGATCTTTACCAGGACGTCAGCGTAGTCGTAGATTAACAGATTGCGCTGGCTGGTCTGGTGATCTGGAACCCACAAAAGGGTGTTGTTTAATGACCCAATGGGAAGAAAAAGTGTCGGAAGTTAGATGTCTGAACTGTGGTGGTTAGATGGTGTCGTTGCGGACTGCCGGGCCCTGGGGCAGCAAAACTGGAAGATGGCAGCCAGCGACAGAGCAGCGTGGAGGACTTTCTTGGAGGCAGCTAGGACCCACCAAGGGTTGTAACTCTGAGGATGGATGGATGGATAAGATTAGGTACATAGCTTTAATATATATTCTTTTAATTAGTGTATATTATAGATATCTCACAGAGACGAAACTGTATTAATTATGGGAAAGTAGGTATAGAAGTCATTTGGGTGTAACAGGACTTATGACCTGTCTTTTTATGGTTGGCTTAAGTGATCACTTTACACAATTGTAACATTCGCCATTTCCACCCATGATAGAATATACCATGCTTATTCATTTTTTGGAAGTTGTATATATGTTCAAATTGCGTGAAGCTTTCATATATGATTTTAAGCGGCCTTTCTGTAGATTGTTAGATTTTCTCACTTACGCGACCATCTGTGGAGGAGGTAGTGGGAATGAAAATGGCTTTGTACAGGCGCATGGAAAAGGCGCTTACAACTCATATATGAAAGCTTCACGCAATTTGAACATATATACAACTTCCAAAAAATGAATAAGCATGGTATATTCTATCATGGGTGGAAATGGCGAATGTTACAATTGTGTAAAGTGATCACTTAAGCCAACCATAAAAAGACAGGTCATAAGTCCTGTTACACCCAAATGACTTCTATACCTACTTTCCCATAATTAATACAGTTTCGTCTCTGTGAGATATCTATAATATACACTAATTGATTAATAATGTCTCTGTGACATAAATCCAGCACTGTTCTGAAAGATTTGAACAAACTCAAAATATTCTATATTCTTTTAACTTTTTTTTTGAAGCCAATGGAGTTTTTTTGTCTTGCATCATCTCAAAGATTTTTTTATCTAATTTATTAATGATTCTTGGCACAATATAATCTCTTTTTCTTTCACCATACACGTTGTTTGTGATTGGTATTCTCATTGTTCGTCCTGTCAATCTGGTTGTATAGTTATGGTGTCAGTGTGTATATTAATATTATTTATCATTTCTTCTAGAATTATATTAAATTTTACTTTTTGGTCAATTGGTAATATTTTGCATACTTTGAATATTTTATTATAATCATCCTTGTACATACATTTAGTTCTATTATAAGTTTTAGGAATCTTAATTGTAACTGTTTGATTTTATCAATGTATGTTTTATAGGTAAGGGTTACGTTTATGATAATTTTTACAGCGCTTTATTGCGATGTAAGTCGCTTCAAGGGCGCTTTACAGGTGCGACATCCTAAAAAAACGAGCTTTTAGGCTCTTCTTGAAGAGTTCCTGGTTCTTCATAGATCGCAGCACTGGAGGCAGCTGATTCCACATAGCTGGGCCCGCAAAGCTGAAAGCACGTTCCGCAAACTTGGTGGCTCCAGGTCTCCTTGGTACTACCAGCCTACAGAATGCCTCCGATTTAGCTGACTGCAGTGTGAGCCGTCTTCCAGTGGTATTGTCCGGGATACAGAGGTCCATCAAATATTGCGGTGCGTTTCTTTGACGACTTTTGTACACCATCAGACTGTGTTCTAAATTTATACGCTCCGGCAGGCGAAGCCATGTAGCTGCTCCAGCATTGAAGATATCCGCGAAAAAGATATCCGCATTGAAGCTCTTTGAGTTCACAATTTAGATAAAATCAGTATTATGAAATATGTTGGTTACTGTGCTGTGGTGGGGAGCCTCGATGTGATGTGAGATATATGTGTGTGAGTGTACATGCAACAATAATCGATCGTAGTAGGAAGTTCGATGGAACGTAAATAATATACAGGTAGTCTCGAAAGCATTAAATTTATATTAAGAATTTAACGAGAATTATTCTAAAAGAGAAATAATTAGGTACACTTATTCTAGACAGAACAGAATAATCCCGAATCCCTGGAATTGAATCAGATCGAATGACATCAAATATCTGATGTCTTCATCTTCTCCTGTTAGATCTCTCAATGGCCTTGTTACCACTTTACGGCCAAGTTTCGGATCCCAATTCAGGGTCCATCACCAGGCTGATGTACTATGTGTTGATGATGTTGTGGTCAAGTATTAGTTTGTAATCATCATCAATTGGTGGGTCTTGGCCTCCTCGGGAGTCTTCCTCCACTCATCTCGGTGTTGTGCCAGCTCTCTTCAGTTCAGAAGCTCCAAGGCAGAGATGTCTTTGAGGACGTTGTCGCTCCATCTTAATTCTGGCCTTCCTAAGCTTCTTCGCCCTATCGCCCTATCAGTAGAGACTTTGGTGCTTGATGCTCGGTTATTCTCTCCCTATAACCCAGCCACCGAAATCTTCCCAGTTGTATAAATTTGGTGACGTTTAGCTCCTTAAACAGAGTACAGAACTCATTATTGTAACGACTGCAACAAAGTCATTACAGTTACTTATATCGAATATGAAAAATTCATTCCCTTTAATACATGACAAATAAAAAAATAAAAACCTTGGAAAACATTCTAATTGGAATTTTTCTGGGTTTTAATCATTTTATTTAACTTGTATTGAAACAAATGAATTTTGCGTAATTGATATTAGTTACTGTAATGATAGTCCAACGTTTTACAAAAAAAATAAGTCAGAAATATTGAGAAAAAAATGCAAACTTCGATGTCACATATCTCCATAACTATTGATATTAGGTCATGATAGCTTGAACATTTTCGACTCACGATCAAGGCAGGAGTATAGTCCTGCGAGGTTATAAATGTTTTACAAATAACCCTGTATATCTTCCTAGCTACAAAAAATTCAACATTCTAAACACAAAAATAAAAACTTGTTGCCCTAGTCTCGCATATTTTTCTTCAAAAGTGAAATTCTGGCTCCATGAAAGGAAAGTAAGCATGCACAAAACCTGTTAAAAGTCAATATGTAACCAAAATTTGAAAAATACTAGAACCTAAGTATATGAACATTTACTTTAAACTTATCAACTACTTTTGTTTATTTATTTTATTCACTTTAATTGGTCTATTATATAGAATTAACACCATTATTAAATTTGTTAACAATTATTTATTATTATTACTTATTTATTGGTACTAATATTCATTCATGTAATAGCTACTTTATCTTGATAATATAAGATAAAAATGAACAAAGATAACCAAACAGCAGAATTGCCAAGACGAATAGGAATGAGCTGCGCTGCTTTTGGCAAACTCAAACATTTCTTCGAGAACAAAGAGATCCAATCAGCCTTAAAAGAAAAGCCTTTGAATCATGCATACTGCCAGTGATGACGTATGGATTGGAGACTATGGCCCTTACAAAGAAAAGTGTAGAAAAGCTCAAATGCACGCAACGATCCATGGAGAGATCCATGTTTGGAGTAAGCCTAAGAGAATTAGAAATTACGAAATTAGGCGCAGAACTAGAGTATTGGATATCATGGATCGTGTAGCGAAGCTAAAATGGAAATGGGTAGGGCATGTTGCAAGGCTTCTTGCTACAAGATGGCCT
Organism: Agrypnia vestita; assembly: GCA_016648135.1. NCBI lineage: Eukaryota > Metazoa > Arthropoda > Insecta > Trichoptera > Phryganeidae > Agrypnia > Agrypnia vestita. The sequence continues at coordinate 4,127 of JADDOH010018578.1, forward strand.
CCCAGAGTTCTGAAATGGAGACCTTGGGAGAGTAAAAGAGGCTTCGGAAGACCTCAAAAGAGATGGGCCGATGATATTGCCGCTGTGGAGGGAAAGAAATGGCTACAATTAGCAAACAACAAGGAAGGATGGAAAGGGAAGGAAGAAGCCTATATCCAGCAGTGGAGAGACGAAGGCTGATGAAGAAGAAGAAAAAGAGCTACTTTATATAAATAATAAATATTCTTGAACATGTACTACTGGAAGAGCACTACCTGTATATATCTATATACAGTAAATTACTAGTGTAGCAGGCAGGGCGTCAAATTTTTACTTTGCTGCTAAGACTCTCAGCAACAATGAAACATGTTTATATAATTTTGTAAACACTATAAAAAGTTGTCACCTATGAATGTGAAATAAATCTATCTATCTTTCTATATTCCCAGCTTTTCTGGATAGTTCAAATAATTAGTATTTTAAGGCCCGGTTGCGCGATCTAAAGTAAAGGTAAAAAAAGTTACTCGAGTACTAAAACGGGTTGCGCCATCGATGGTAAAAAATATTTTACCCGTCGAAGTACATACATGAGTAACTTTTTTTACTCTCCAATATCGGTGGGTAAAGGTAAAAACGTTGGTAAAAAATGGCCGTCCTCTTACAGCTGATTTGAAAATGTGACATTCGTCCATATAGGTACTTGTCATTTGAATTTTGTCGCTGTCATTGTCGTATTGAAATTTTAAACATTAAAATGAATCTTTTAATTTGGCGTTATTTTAGCGATGGTTTGACGTTTGTTTGGTTTGTTTCATATAATGGAGTGGTTTGTTTGAACCGCAAAAGTACGTATTGCCAGTATTTGAGTTTTATTCCGCTTGGCACCCTATTAGCCTTACTTTTTATTATTAGGTTTGACAGTGGTAAAAAAGGACCTATTCTAGTGTAATGCTAGTGATTCGGATGAATTTCATTACACAGAAAAAGTATATTGCTTTCAAAATTCCGTAAATCAATTGCAGAGGTCTCATTAGCGACATTAACGATATTAAAAATAATTAGCGACATCTGTGGGAATTTAGGAGGAATGAAAATGCTTGGGTACAGGCTGCGTGGAATATACAACTTCCAAAAAATTAGTAGACACGGTGTATTCAATCATCGATGGAAATGGCGAACGATACATTGTGGAAAGTGATCACTTAAGCCAACCATACGATAGGTCGTAAAACACTTCTATACCTACTTTCCCATAAAATACAGCTTCGTCTCTGTGAGACATCTATAATATACATTAATCGTTAAAAAGACGTTTGTGCAATCCGAAATCGAGTTTACTCTCAGCCGATTTAAAAAAAAGTCACTCGAGTTAATTTAACTCGAGTAAAATCTACTTCAGATGGCGCAACCGGGCCTAAGAATACTGACGAATATCTGTTTCGCGGAATCTTCAGTAATGTACAGCTTTTTTGCTCGTGCGCGCCACACGCCGCTGGTCAGCAACCGCCAGTTCCAGGTCGTCTCTCCTCTCTCCGTGGCCCGCGAGATGGCCGCACGACGATAGCGTGATCTATGAATGCAAAACATACTTTGCGATGCTCTGGTGGGCTCGATTAGGCCCTGATACCAGGCACGGTCGGGCGCCCATGGAGCATGGTTGCCCGCTGCTGAGGAACCATGTTCTGCAGGAAACCACGGAGCTGGAGACACCCTCACTGCAGACGATGGTTGAAATCGAAAGGAATCGTCTGCAAGCCGCGACCGTAACAAGCGAAGTATCTACCGCAGGTCGATATTTGAAAATATTCGATTTGTTATATATAGGTCGACCACAATCAAAAGACCATTTCTAAACCAAAAAAATAGAGCATGTTGTACGCAATTGTATATTTAAAAAAAAAGCGAAATTAAATATTCATCGAAATTAAATTTTAAAAACAATTACACATTATCGAAGTTCGAATAGTTTACATAAATCTAGAATCAACTGGACTATTCTCGAAGAAACTATAATCACTAGAAATATGGAGAAACCGATCGGACATTCGCGAAACAACATTTACAATATAAAAGCAATGGCAAGTGAGTTATTCTTTAACAACGAGCTAACGCCATTGAAAGCGAAACCACAAAAAAGTAGTAGACATGAGTAAAGCGATGCGGTGGGTACTTACGTGGGAATCGACGTAAATTAGTGCGAACCCATGTGCAATTTTTAGTGACAATTAGTGTGAATTAAAGAACGGTTCTCCGACAGAATAAATAAAAATCATAATTGTTTTTAGTGTTTCATTTCCTCCCACAGCCACGAACCCGTGACAATATGTACGTTTTTCTATGCGCCATTTTAATTTGCTTACACTATTAAAGCATTGTATGATTATTAATAAAGTGCTATCATTTTTATCCAACACATTAAATCGCTTCGGTGAAATCGTCAAATGCATGGCAATATTGGCTTTCTATTTTGCATACATGACTGCAGATATTACTCCACTCAATGTTAATAATTGACGACGCCTTTTCTTTGACCAATTTTTCGACGGAACTCATCGTCATGTCGACATGACGATGAGTTCCGTCATGTCGACATGACGATGTCGTGTCCTTGCGGGACACCAGAAGTTATTTGGATCCACTTTGAACGATAACCGTTGATGGTGACACATTGTTGTCTATCGGATATACAGGAGGCAAACCAGCGATACAGGTTATCTTTAATACCATTTAAAGCGATTTTTTTGAGGAGGAAATCGTGATCTACTTTGAAAGCCTTTTTATTTGTTTGTTTATGTGTTAGTTTTGGCATTCTTATCTGACGGTCACTCTACGCGGGTACTTTCTTGTCGGGGTAGTTCGCTCTAAGATCCTGAAAAATTAAAATTATCTTACCCTAACGTCCCCCAACGCCTGGAGCGAATTTGACATATTTTTTTTTTATATATAGTCACCAAGCAACATGAACAGTTAATAAATAATAAGGATTAATTAATTCCTGATTAACGTATTGAATTTCACAAGTACGGCGAAGCCACATTAGTTAAGTCAGCCTCTTGTTCAGCTGGTAATTATTATCGACTAAAAGCCAGCGACGCCAGACTTATAGTATCAAACGTGAAATATTATCTCTAAATGTACACCATAGCAGGTAAGAAGATTTGAATATTATGACATTTGATTCCGAGGGATTTTGGCAGAAAACAGGTACAAAAAATGAGTAAGTTAAACGTAAAAATAACAAACCTAACTGTTGAATATATTTAATAACGAAACAGTACTGTACGCTCGTATTAATTACTACTGCCTGCCCAACATAAATTGGCGTGCAGCGAGTTTGGAAGTAAAACCCGCCCCGCCCGCACCCGGCGGTAACCCCTCGCCCTGTCATTCAGTTCATTCTCGCATTTGAGCGCGAGCTGTGTCATCTTGATTACCAATATATACTGAATTATTATGTCCTAAACATCCTAAACAGTCCGGGATGGTGCAAGAACAATTGCCAATGAAGTATTAAAGTTAAAGCGAAGCTGAAAAAGCAAATAATGGACCGATATTACCGTTTGACAGTTTGACGGCCGCCGCGGAGCGCGCTGTTACCCGACCAAATTTCTATTGAAGGCTCTGACACTGGTCACCGGACATTCAGTGCATTATGTATTGTGTAATTTTCACCCTGGCAACTTCTGTTACGCGACAGTGACGCCCTCCTTCGCACGCCAAGTTTTAGTGGTACGTCTATAGCTGTGCGTTAAGCATTTATGTCGCCAGGGACTTATTTATACAACTTTTTGAGTTCTACAACTTCTCTATAGAAAGTATTTAAATATCTCTTACCGTTAAGGCAGCGTTCGTAAAAAACGCATCGCTCGACAATTTTTTCGTTGACTTTAGTTGTAAAATAGGTCACCACGAAAAGCCACTTTATTTTAACTGGAAAATATATAGCCTATGTCCATTATTAAAGTCGATTCTAAATATTGGTGAAAGAATTTTTGAAATCGGATGAGTAGTTTCGGAGATTACCTCCTACATCCAAACATACAAACTTTACCTCTTTATACATTTGTATAGATTTTCCAGACGCTTTTCGCGGGTCATTTCTTCCACGAGACGCTATAACGCTCTATAAACAATCATGTCGTTTACGTTATTAGTGACAATTATGAATTTAATATATTTTATTCGGCTCACAATTTAGCTATATTGCCCGAAATCTTATATTTTTCGACATTTTTTACCGGTATTATCAGTTATTTTTTATTTATTTAATTTTTTAACAAACAGACCGTCAATGTACATAATGGAGTTCTGGTACCGACACTATTGTATAGAAATGAAACCTGGAGCTGGCAGAAGAAGAACGAAAGTAGATTGAATGCAGTGGAGATGATATCCCTTAGACGTATGTGTGGCAAATCCATGTATGATATAGTAAAGAATGAAGATATTAGGAATGAATGTAAAGCTGATCGTAGCATAATTCATAGAATTAAAATAGGGTCGCTCAGGTGGTTTGGGCATGTTGAGCGAATGAATGAGGAAAGAATGGTAAGAAAGATATATAATGCAAGTGTTGACGGCGCCAGAAAGAGAGGGCGACCACGGAAGACGTGGCGTGACCAGATTAACCAGATACTGGAAGATGGTCCTGTTAGAAGCCTCAACAACCGTCGAGTTTGCATGCGAGGATGAATGAATGTAGATGAGGCGAAAGTTGTACGTCAGGACAGAAGAGTATGGCGCTCTATCCTCTCTGCCTACCCCCACGGGGAAACGGCGTGATAATAAGTTAGTTAGTTAGTTAGTTCAGACCGTCAACAGGTCATCAATGATTCTGATAGATGGTCCTAGAGTGACATTAGAGTACAAGGTCTGAACATTTTGTGAACATTTTGTATATTATATAATTACACAATACACTTTTTACGATTTATTAATAAAATAAATAATGGTAAAATATATTATAAATAATATTCGGACTAACGAAATCAATAAATACAATTTTAGGAATGAGTTCCAGATTTTATAAGTTTTTACACAATACGTGATACACTTTTCAACATAAATAAAAAGTAAAGATTGCCTTAATGCTGGAATGAATTGTAAATAATATTCACAAAAAATAAGTAGATATCGGAAAAATTTCTTAATTAGCAAGTTTTTACGTAATACACAATACACTTTTAATAAATAAATAACACATTAATGATAAATAAATTGTAAATAATATTCAGTATAATATACCTGCTATAGTGTATACATGTAGAGAAAATATTTCAGGTTTGATACTATAACGTAAGTCTGACGGTCATTGGCTCCTTACAATTACATTACATTACCGTACCCAATTATAATATGTAGTTATAGGGTGTACCAGAGCTAGCAGCAGAAACTTGGACGATAGATTCCTGCCTTTGTTATGAGTATAAAATGGTCAAGCAACCATGGAGATATGCAATATGAAAGTTTGCATTTTTTTTTCAATATTTCTGACTTATTTTTTGCAAAAATTTGAACTATCATTACGGTAACTTATATCGATTATGAAAAATTCATTTGCTTCAATACAACAAAAATAAATTAATAAAAACCTTATGAAAAAATAAAAAAAAATCCATTTTCGCAAGTTTTTATCATTTTATTTATTTTTATCATTATAAAGAGAATGATTTTTTCATTTTATATAAGTTACTGTAATGATAGTTAACCTTTTTACAAATATAAATCAGAAACATTGAAAAAAAATGCAAAGTTTGATATTGCATATCTCCATAACTATTGATATTAGGCCATGGTTGCTTGAACATTTTAGACTCATAACGTAAACAGGAATCTACCGGCAAAGTTTCTGCTACTAGCTCTGGTACACTCTGTATAGTGTATAAGCAGTTTCGATAAATCGACACCACTCGTAATTGAGTCAATTCAGTAACTAAGATAAATTATAGAAGTCCCAAAGAGAAGAGGCAATTTATATGGGAAACATATGTGGAAGTCCTTATAGGGCCACTGGGCTTATGACCTGTATGAGCTGGCTTAAGTGATCACTCTACACAATGCAACGTTCACCAATTCGGCCGTAAAAACATACACACATTATGAAATTATTGAAACTTGAATATCACGAGATCGTGGGTATAAGAAGTAAATGAAAATTTTTAAATATATTAAAATTTTATTGATTTTAACAATATTTTTATATGTATGGTCTGAGAATTCCATTACCGGGCTTATCCACCGCGGGATTATTGTTTAATTAAAACAAACGTACATGGAAGTCTTTTTTACGATGGCCCAGGGCTCGCAACGTGTATGAGCTGGCTTAAGTGATCACTCTTCACAATGCAACGTTCACCAATTCCACCATTAGAACATCCATACATTATCCACACAAAGAGTTCAGAGTCGCGATTAAGAGAGGAAAGATAAATAGTTCGCGCTGTAGAAGCAGGCGAAGAATGTGAACACCGGGGAAAGAGAGCCAGTCATCACAGAAATCTTCACATCTAGGACGATCATTTTAACTCCCTTTATATTAACTCGTGGCGTCTGCTTGCTTGCCGGCTTGCCGTCGAAAAAACTTTGGATCGATTTTTAACTTTTTCCCGTGATCCAATCGAGCTGAAACTTTGCAAGCAGACTCGTGGCGACGATCAAGAAGATCTATCAAATTTTCGTTAAAAAAAATTAATAATTTTTTTTTTTCGAAACCCGAAAATGAGAAAGGGAGTATTGTAAAAACTGTTTTTTATGGGTTACTTTTTTTAAAATGCACAAACTGGAGTCCCGACGAAAATTATCACATCCTGCGGTGATGCGAGAGATTCTCAGAGGAGCTATTGATTTTATTTCCTTATCTGACATAAATGTGCATGTTTAACCCTACATAAGAATCCCAGAGTTCTTTAGAATAAGTCAGCATCCTAACGATGTTGATTATTTTTCTCCCATCACAAGAATGTGTCGCACATACGATATAGTCAAAGGACGTAGCTGTGGGAGGAAAATGAAACACTTTAACTCAATTAAAGTTTTTATTGATTTCACAAAAGTTTTCTTCTTCTTCTTCTCATGCCCTGTCCGGGAAGAAGAAGAAGAAGAACGATGCGGACTTTGTTTACTGCGGCTCGGAACAGCTCCACAGTAGACTGGCCAAACCACTGTCTCAAGTTTTTCAGCCATCAAGTCCTCCTTCTTCCAGGGCCCCGACTCCCGGCAATCTTTCCCTGCATTATGAGATGCAACATCTCGTATTTCTCTGGATGTCTCATCACATGTCCTAGATATTGAAGTTTTCGGATTTTTATTGTTTCAATAACTTCTTTTTCTTTATTCATCCGAGCCATAACATCTTCATTCGTAACTCTGTCCATCCAGCTTATTTTGAGAATTCTTCTGTAGATCCACATCTGGAATGCCTCAAGTCGCCTTATCAGTTCTTCGGTAAGCGTCCATGCTTCCATTCCATAGAATAATATTGAGCATCTGACCACCACAAAAGCCACTGGACACAAATCAGTCATAAATTCACAGTCACTAAATATTACTGGAATAATTCACACATTGATTATAATACCGTTTCTTAATTCGCACTGATTACGCTGTTTCCATCGCTTCGATTACTTTCGAGAATGTTCCGTTCAATCATTAACATTAACTTTGACACAACTGCAGTTCTTTATGTTTTAAGAGTTTACGAAAATAATCCAGTTTTTTCGAGATAGTGCTTTATTCCTCCAACACAATACATATTGTAATCTCGTAACAATATGTATTGTGCTGACCCTATCATCATTTAAAAAGTCACTTCTATACAACATCCATTTTCTTGACCTAGATAATTTTATTTAAATTTTTCCTTGACAGGTTTTATTAAATCGCTTCATTTAGGATAAAATTCTTTTACAACCAAATTTTTTTTGTCAGAAACCAAAGTTATCCAGAGATATGAGAAAAACAAATTCAACACAACCCTAATTTATTGAATTTGACATTTCCTTCCGACGCCTAATGTCATAGTTGAATCTGCCGAATGAAATTATTAAAATCGAATCTGGAACATTTTTCATTTGTACTTCCTGTTACGCGTTTCCGTTGTCGCATTCACGAAATTACTCCCATAAACCGAGCGTAAAGATGTTACACATCAGCACAATCCTCGCTGCAATATGGTATTATTGGATGGGGAGGGTCACACTCGACTACAATGAATCCCATAATAATAGACCAAAGACTAATTATTATAATAATTTTGGAAAAATCCCAAAGATTCAGAACAGAAACTTTATTTCACGTATTTAAAGTTAATGCAGTTGACACAATTTATAAGAAATATTCGATATTATAAGCATTTAAAGATAAGAAAACTAACAAACGTGTCACTCGAACAGATATGAAAATAATATAAAAATTCCTAAATATAATACCACAGAATTAAAAACTATTGATAATTACAATAAATTCAAGTACAAGTTAAAGTCCCACTTCAAGAATATGCAATAAATGTTGCCACATCTTTTATATCTCTTATACATCTATAATTTTCATTGTCTATTAACTTAGATTATACTACCAATTTCTTACACTACCTACTTAAAAAAATTAACATAGGAATTCTTTTGTAATTCAAAATTTTTGTTTTATTGATATAATTTTTTCCTTTGTAAGTGATTATCCCTAACCACACATAAGAATGTTGATTCTTTTTGGTGAGGTATAACATATATAATAATTTTATTATTAATATATATTAGTTATCACTGTTGTAAAAAAGTAGCCCATAAAAAACAAGTTTTTATTATACTCCATTTCTTTGTAAAATATAACAACAATTAAAGACGAATTAAAACATAACATAACACTATACTTACAGTAATTAAATATATTTCTAAAATGTCACATGTTTTGAGCTTTGATAAGACACTTCATGCTTTGAAGATTAAATTCTTAAAACATTTGTCAGTCAATTTAGATTTTCGACATTCGTAGTGAAGTACCTATTATGTATACCGACGGAGTAATTCAAATTTAGAAAATATTCCGCGACATTATCGGGCCGCCGTTGATTTTTAATTTCTATTATTTTATTATTTTTTAACTAAAATTTGATAGATCTTCTTGATCGTCGCCACGAGTCTACTTGCCAAGTTTCAGCTCGATTGTATCACGGGAAAAGGGTCAAAAATCGATCCAAAGTTTTTTTTGACGGCAAGCCGGCGAGCAAGCAAGCAAACGCCACGAGTTAATATAAAGCGAGTAAAAAAGAAATTATATGTATTTATCTATTAAATAAATATAATAAAATAAAGAACTGCGATGTCCAATCATGAGCCCATAGACTATGAAAGAGATGCAGGATTAACATTGCAGAATTTTATCCGTTCTGATTCTTTAAAATATATAAATAAATATATGTTCTTCGTCTTGTGTGTGTGTGTGTGATTATGACATCGCAGTTAGTGGTGAAATCGTGTTATGCATAGGGATATAGCATAGTCGGATGTAATTCAATAGTTTTGTTGTTGGCAACCCTGTCTCGCCCCACCTGTTACGTTCGGCGGCTCACGTTGTCAATCGCCGGGCCGCGACATCGTTTTAATGATTTGATATTTTAAGATATATCAAATTGGTATTAAAGTCAAAAGATGAGTTTCAAAAATAGGCGTGAAGCTTTTTTATTAGCCTTTTTACCCTTCCAAATAATAACGAAAAGTAGCAGAAATATAAATGTTGGTAAATTGCATATCCCTGTAGTATTTACCACAACTGCCCAGCATCATTATACATTTAGAGGTGTGAAATGGTTCAACGAATTACCTGTTGAAATGAGAATTGAAAAAACTATGAGGCCTTTAAAAAATATTTAAAAAACCCCCAAAATAAACAAAAAAATTATTTTATATTAAGTTATCTACTTACATATTACTTAATTGTATACACTCTTTATCATATAATTCTTTAGAATGTTTCTTTAATAATGTGTAGATAGTTTTAAATTTAATATTATTATACTGTACACTGTTATTATCTTTGCTTAAAATTTTATTATATTTCTCTCTTTACTATATTAATTTTTTAATTGTTTGCTTATTGTTAGTTTTTCTTTTTTAATTTATAGTCCCACATAAATGTATTAATTATCGCATATTTTGTAACTTTTTTCTCTTATATACATTCATGTACTGTAAGTATATATATATATATATATATATATGTATATAGACACAAGAGTTAGTCTCTTTTTGGAGAGGTACAACGATATAATAAATGTATGTATCAATATATGTACTTAAAATAGACCAGAAAAAAATGTTATAATGCTGTATTAATTAAATAAAAAATAATAATTAAAAAATTTATGTAACAATCTGAAATTAACGACCGTATTCAAAAATCCAGGATCCATTGGTGGGCGAAAAGTGGCGGCTCCTTAACAGAATCGCCCAACAGCGAGCAATTTGGATAGGCCATAATATAAGGCATCCGGGCCTGCTTTTTACCATCGTCGAGGGAAATGTTGAAGGCAACAATTGAAGAGGCCGCCCGAGATCAAGTTACGTAGACCAGATTATCGGAGATGTGCGCTGTAGCACCTACCAAGAGATGGAGAGGCTGGCAGGTGACAGAGAGGAGTGGAGAAGGCGAGTGCTTGTTTCAGACCAATCCTAGGATTGCTACCCAAAAACAAAATTCAGAAAATAGCAATATTGGAATCTTAAGATTGTTATCCCAACACTTGGACGAGAATAAAAATTAAAAATAAACGAGACTTAGATGTGTGACTGTCTTTCTGTCATATGAAGGGTCTTCCAGGCATCGTCTTTCCCTTTGGTTTCCCATGCAGAGCAAAGTGTGCAGTCTTTAGAAGTCCATTATTTTCACGTGGTCTCTCGATTCAATTTTCAAACCTTTAAATATTAGGTCCTTACATATGAAATTGGGGTTTAGTATGGAAGGAACATAAAGCCGATTTTTTTTTATTATAATATATTTATTTAATCAAAGTATGTACCATTGCTATCTATGCATTTTTGCCATCTCATAGGTAGTTCATACAAGTTAAATAAAAACTCTTTGGTTAGGAATTCCAAATCCAAATTTATACAGCTATTTACTCATGTATTTGTGTTTTGAAAATTATAATTCATTTGTTTTTTCCTCAATTGTTTTTTTCTTTGCGTCACTTAGTTTACAAAATGATAAACTTGAAATATCGCGTTATTTACGAGTACGAGTTCCACCGTGGCACCAGTGCTGCAGAAACGGCTCGAAGGATTAATGATGTGTATGGCGACGGTGCCGCAAAAGAAAACACAGTGCGTTTTTGGTTCCAACGTTTTCGTTCTGGAAATTTCGACCTGCAGAACAAGCCCCGTGGACGGCCGGAGACCAAAGTTGATAATGAAGAATTGAAGGCTATTGTGGAAGCGGATCCATCGCAAAGCACATCCGAGTTAGCTGCAGGCTGCGGTGTTAGTGATAAAACTGTTTTAATCCACTTGAAGCAAATTGGTAAGGTGAAAAAGCTTGAAACGTGGGTACCTCACGAATTGAGTGAAGCAAATCAACAAACGCGCGTTGACTGCTGCGTTGCATTACTCAACCGGCACAATAATGAAGGGATTTTAAATCGAATCATTACCTGTGATGAAAAGTGGATCCTGTACGATAATCGGAAGCGCTCATCGCAATGGCTGAACCCTGCCGAACCAGCCAAACCATGCCCCAAGCGAAAATTGACTCCAAAAAAGTTACTTGTGAGCGTTTGGTGGACTAGTGCTGGTGTCGTTCACTACAGCTTTCTTAAATCTGGCCAGACGATTACGGCAGATGTCTATTGTCAGCAACTGCAAACCATGATGGAAAAGCTAGCTGCTAAACAACCGAGGCTGGTTAATCGCTCTAGGCCACTGCTGCTTCATGATAACGCTAGACCACACACTGCACAACAGACGGCTACCAAATTAGAGGAGCTTCAATTGGAATGTCTAAGACATCCACCGTACTCTCCGGACCTTGCCCCAACAGATTACCATTTTTTTCGAAATTTGGATAACTTCTTGCAAAGGAAAAAATTCAACTCCGATGGGGCAGTCCAAACCGCCTTCAAAGATTTTATTGATTCCCGTCCGAATGGTTTTTTTAGTAAAGGGATCGATGAACTACCTATGAGATGGCAAAAGTGCATAGATAGCAATGGTACATACTTTGATTAAATAAATATATTATAATAAAAAAAAATCGGCTTTATGTTCCTCCCATACTAAACGCCAATTTCATATGTAAGGACCTAATATTTGGTTTATTTTATCTTCTTATCGTATTTATTTGGTATATTGGTTTAATTATCTTTATTTTACTGTGTTACTAATTTGTTAAGGGTTTCTAATTATTACTGTTTGCTTGTGTATATATATTGTCCATTTCTATTGTTTATTTATTTTATATTGTTTTACATTTATTTTGTTACATTTCATATCGTTCATGTATCTTAAATACGTTTTATTTATGTTATTATTTTTTAATTATTTACTGTAAAACGTGTTTGATGTCAGGTATATAAAAATCTTTTTAATTTTCTTGTACTGTAAAAGCCCACTAGATCTAAGATTAACAAATAAACCATTAAATACGAAAATTATGTAAGAAACCCGTTTGCACCTTTCCCGTCTACTGACTCAGTTTACACTGTTTTCTTCTGCTCTCGTTCTAATACGGGCGATTCATTGATTGCGCGTCGTACATCCAACAGGAGTGCTGTTTCGCTAGCGACGCGACGCTTGGGCAGCCCTGCGCCGCCGGTAGCGCACCTGGCCGCCGCCGCTCGCTTCAGTCACACTCGAGCGCCCTCGCGTTCAGGTCGCGCGTCTTGGAGCGCTCGTTCGTGTCGACCGCCGGATGTGCGCCGCGTCAAGTGCGTTCGTGTATACCTAGCATTGCGTTCAGCAGGGGTAATACCCAAAATTAAATGTCACCGAATAACGGACAGAAATGTGCGACGGTCTGTGAATTGTGAATCAATTTGTTAATTTTTTATTAACAGGCAGACAGGATAGAATATATTATCGATATTTATCCTCGTATATTATCTTTACCATCGTCTTAGTACATTCCACTTGTCCAAGCTTCTCGACAAAATGTCCACGAACATTTGGACAGACGACAAAAGGCCCACACAACAATAGATGGACGTAATATATAAAAAAAAATACGAAAGAGCTTTAAGTAAATTAGTTCATTCTATATTAAGCAAAATTTTGCAATATTAAGCAAAAAAAGCGGTATTTGTAACTGCCCTAGGAAACAAAGGGGCCAGGATCTCACATAGGCTGCCTCATAACTAGTAGCAAAAATTTTACAAGTGGATTCCTGCCTTGATAATGAGATATGCAATATCAAACATTGCATTTTTATTTTCAATATTTCTAAGTTATTTTTAGCAAAAAGTTGAACTATCATTATAGTCACTTAGATCGATTAAGAAAAAATCATTCTCTCAATACAACTCAGATAAAATGTTAAAATCCTAGTAAAAAAAATCTATTTTCAATTTTTACAAGATTTTTATAATTTTATTCGACATGCATTTAAGCGAATAAATTTTTCTTAATCGATATACATAAGTTGCCATCATTGAAAAATTGAAAATTCGCCATCATCATCATCTTCATCCCCTTGTCCTAGTAGGGTCGGGGGTCCAAAGAGTCGACAAGGTGCTTCCATATTCCCCTGTCTTGCGCTGCTTCCCCATGAGTCAACCAGTCTAGACCCATTCTGTTTTCGTACACATTTTTTGTTGCTTTTCCCAGCTTAATCTGAGGCGACCCACCGGCCGTCTTCTTTCCGGGGTTGCCAGGAGGATTCTTCTTGGTATTCGTTCCTCTGGCATTCTTAGCACATGTCCAAGTCACCTCATTTGTGATTTTTCTATGTGTAGGAGTAGGGGCTCCATGCCGAGTGTGTGCCTTATGTCGGCACTTCTCTGTCCGCCAGTGCGACTCCCGCTACTCCCCTCAGAAAACTCACCTCGGCAGAGAAACTCCTCATCCTTGCTCTCACTCTCTCTATCGGAATCCAAATTTGATGGCCATATATTAGGATGGATCTGTACACAGATTTGGGCTTTTTTTTAACCTCTGATATTGCGTATTTCCAACTAGTGATATGGTTGCTTGAACATTTTAGACTCATTATCAAGGTAGGAATCCACCTGTAAAATTTTTGCTACTAGCTATGAGACACCCTGTGTAACTGCTGAAGGCACATTCTGCATTTAAGTTTATCCTAGCCTAACCTAACCTATATTTTTTTATGTTTCGCGTAAGGTTATGTGCAATGTTTTCATCTTTTGATTTGAGAGGGTATGTTTTTAAGAATTTGCGAAAGAATATATTGAACGATTTCGTCACCATCATCAATTGGTAAATTTATTTAAAACTATTTCATAAAAAAAAATATTTTTATATTTTGTTGGATCTGTTGACGCATGGTCCTTTTATAGCAGACCTTTGTTCGTTGGATTAAATGCCAGTGGGCGTTTTCTCGTGGACCCTTTATCGTTAGACCAAAAGTGCGTGGACCTTTTATCGTTGTACTAAATTTAGGTGGAACTTTTGTCTCCGGACCAAATGTAATTGGGGATTTTGTCGTGGACCTGCAATTATTGGAGTCCGTGGATCTTCTGTTGCGGACTTTTTGTCTTGGATCATTTGTAGTGGTCCATGTTTTTTATTTATTTATTAACACCCTATAGGGCTTTTACAAATACTTTTACAAACGCTTTTACAAATAGGTAAAGTGTACATTAATATAATATAAAGTTTAAAGAAAAAAAATAACGTGTCAACATAATAATGACAAAGTGGAAAGAAAATACTTAAAATACAGATACAAATATATAAAGATAAATATAATATAAAGTAAAAAGCAAGTATATAACAAGCAGAAGTATAAGAAAAACATAATATAATAGAAATTCAAAAACAAAAAAAAAGTAATAATGTAGAGTGAAAAGCAATAGCATAAGCTTTGAAAATATACATACAAATACAAATCAATTATTTAAGTCCAATTCGACAAATACTAGTAATCTTTCAGTACACCTTTATATACGTTTGAATAATATACAGTTATTGCAAAGGCGTCAAGTTGCTCGTATCTGTTTGCTAGTCTAGGAAGCCTTTGCAGTGGGGAATTAAAGAAGTAGTTGGTAGCTGCAGTTTCCACGGCAAAACCTGCATGATTTTTTAGATTAATGTCCGCGGGCCCTTTGTCGTGTCAAAGGTAGGTCCTATTCGCTTACTACTGAGCGAACGAATATCGTAGTTCCTCGTCATTATCAGCACATCGGCGTCGCGATCATTCTCATATAATAATTTTCTCTACTAGTCAGTACCAAGTTAGATGAATCTTTCCCTAGTTACTGCCCCAGCTTCCCTCAGGGTATTAGCATAATATTATAATTCTGATTCATTCTACATTTTATTATTCATGATGAATACATTCGGGTTATCTTCTCTGGATGAGGAGAAAAATAACGTACAATTAAAGTTTGATATTTAAGTCCAGTTTTTGGAATGGTTTCTTAAAGCGGCTTGCGGTAGGAGTTGACTGGCAGAAAACGTAAGGAATAAGAGTTCTCTATCTCTCCTTCTATTATATACGAGTGTGTGTGTGCGTGCTAGTATCGCGATTCGAATAGACGAGCATCGTGCGTGACAGGTTGTATAACCTCAATACTGAACGCGTGGAAATTTTGTTAAAACTTATTTGTTTATGTTTTAAATCATACGTGAATTATATTCATCTCATTTCATTTCTGTATTCGTCTCATTGCAATTTTGCAATGAAGATTCTAGAAATAGAAACTGCAACAAGTATGTGTAATACAAACTTGGAAAAGTTAATAGAGTTGTGTATTTTGATACAAGTATTTTTTGCTGTTTATATACGTCATATTTATGATTCGAATGTTTACTACTTACTTTAATATTTACTAACATTATAGAGAGACAATACTGAAATCATATACTCAGCAGGGACGTGCAGTGGGAACATCGCGGCATGACTTTTGCGTAACCAATTATTTAAAAAAAAATCGGAATACAACATATATTTCGTAATATTTTTATAACAATTGTTATCATAGCATTCATATTTTGCTGTATCATAAAAATCTGTAGCATAAATATTTCATATCTTTTTTTTACTAAAATATATATGTTTACAAAAAAGTCATGCTTAAATGTTCCCACTGCACTCGCCTGATACTCAGCGTCAAAAAAAATACCGAAAAACAACTTTAACGTTTCCTCACGTACCGAAAATATACAAAATGAAAATAATTTAGATCTCCATACGGAATTACATTCGGAATTGAAGAAAAGGCGTAAGTCCCAGGACCACACACGTATTTTTAATTAACTGGAGATAAGATTAATTAAACTCCTTGAAAATTCAAGGTCTGTCAGGATATCCGTTCGATGGAGCTGGTTGTATCGATCAAAGATAGTCGTATTTTTCGTCCACGAATTGTGAAGTCAGAATTATTTTAACATAACATTAAAACAACATGCGTTTGGACGACCTTGGAACACTATAACAGGCCGTTTTAATCTAATTATGTATGGATAATGTCATATTCTCCATAAGTAGGCTGAAATTAACATATTCTCCGAAAAATGAGCGTGACCGAAACTCGTATGTCTTCTCGAAGGGGCAGTCACTTTTTGAGGTTATCTTCTTTTGGCGTATTAGGAGTAAAAATTTTAATGTAACGGAAGTTGTGTTGCGTAGCGTGCACATTGTAGCGGGAATGCGAGACCTAAATTTATACACTTGATATGAGTATTGCAGTAATAAGTAACGTATTGTCGACCATCTTGAATCGAGCACCAATCGTAAAGATCTTTACTTAAAAAGCTGACGAATGATTGGTTATTGAATTGAAAATTAGAACTGTTTATTGAATTGCGATTTTTGCTGTGTATTAGGATATCACGTCATTGTCGATGTTTTCGCAAAAATGACGTAATTGTCAGACATTCGTTTGCAAATCAAAAAACACGTATATTCGTTCGACATTAAATGTTGCTATCAAAGTTGTATAGTTTAGAAACTATTGAATACGAAACCTTTTTAGGCCGAAAACCTATAAAACGTGAAAATGGGTAGGCACTTGGACTTTTTTGAAAATGCACACGTTTTTTGATTCGTCGCATCATATGTATGCGATGCTGAGGCGATAAATGTCTTCGAATCGTCGTGAGACATCGATTCGAAGACATTTATCTCTTATTTCAGTTATCACAAAGCAGTAATTACATTTGTACTACTTCAAAAATAGATATTAATGATTTAACTACTTTAGAGATACATTTTATTTATTTAATTGAATATTGAGAATATACAAAATAAGTACATATTTTGCCTTCTTTCTTTACATTTCGATTTTTTCGCTGTATCTTTCCAAAAAAGAGGCAAGCTCTAGTGCTTGAAGAGAGACTTACAATTATATTTTTTAAACGTTATATATCTATTTACGTATAATATAGTGTTTTTTTTGTGTATATATACAATACATATTGCTTTATGGTTACTTCACCCTTTTCTTTGATATCTACTATTTTTATGTTTCTCTTTTCTATATGCTTTATTTTTTGATTAACCTTTCTATTTTTTATTTTGTTTTAATTGCCTAATAAAGAGCATTTGGTCAGAGTAGGACAGTGAATGGAGTTCTGTCGGGCCTCTCTTTGCCGGGTCGCTTTTTACACAACTTGGCACAGGTATTGCCTTTAGAGAAAAAATGCCAACCTGGCGACGTAAGAGCAGGACCGATATGGAAACTTTCGCTCATATAAATTTTTTTTTTTTATTGTACCTAATGTTATTTATATTCCGCCCCCGATACGGCCACCCTTGCGTGTCTTCTCTCTGATGACGATATTAATGAAATTTTCAGCGAGGTGTTAAGTGAACTCGGCCAACTGAAGCGAATCTCGCGACATTTTATCCGCGGGCTTTCGAGCCTAATCAGGTGTTGGTTTCCTTATCAGCGAGCACATTTACATTACATATCAGCGGTCGAGTCATGGTGATGTGGAAGATACGTTCACGCCCAGAAGCGACAGGACCACACCAGACAGTTCCGACTACAATAATTTTTAAAAAAACTAACCCATAAAAACCAAGTTTTTTACTCCCTTTCTCATTTTCGGGTTTCGTTTCCACCATATGCGTCGGAATCTCCGTACAACTTACTGAGTTGTATGAAAAACCATTAAAAATTTGAAAAATACAAAATTATTCTATAATTATTTAATTTTTTTGACGAAAATTTGATAGATCTTCTTGATCGTCGCCACGAGCCTACTTGCAAAGTTTCAGCTAGATTGGATCACGGGAAATGGGTTAAAAATCGATCCAAAGTTTTTGTTGACGGCAAGCAAGCAGACGCCACGAGTTAAAAGAAAGGAAGTAAAAAAGTAACCCGTAAAAACCAAGTTTTTATTATACTCCCTTTATCATTTACTAGTTGAAACATTTTTTTTCGCTTAACCTACGCGTTGGGCTTCGGTCGGGCGACGCTGCGAAAGGGAGTAATAAAAAATTTCCAAAAATCCAAAATTATACTATAATCATAAGTTGTATGAAAAAACCATTCAAAATTTGAAAAATCCAAAAATTTATTAATTTTTTTTAACGAAAATTTGATAGATCTTCTTGATCGTCGCCACGAGTCTGCTTGCAAAGTTTCAGCTCGATTGGATCGCGGGAAAGGGGTTTAAAATGGATCCAAAGTTTTTTCGTCAGACAAGAAGACAAGCAGACGCCACGAGTTAATTATAAAGGGAGTAAAAACGAGCGAGTCTTACAGTAGTCGCATATGATGTGTAACATTTGACATCTCACAATTAAACATAGCAATTGAGCAGTGACAGAAATTAACATGAAATTTTTAAAAAGTCTGTATATAACAGGTGTACCCATAAGTAATCAATTATTTTTGGTGTCGAATGTTTGCTTCAGTCAAGCTCAGTAAAGTGAACGTGACAAATAATTTTTTTTTTATTATTACTCTGTTATAAAATTTAACTTAGAAAATTTACGTCATTGCATGCTGTTTCATTTTCAATCGGGTGTTAATGCAACGGTTGCAACAAAGAAAATTTGTGATGTGTATGGAGACGTATTGAAAGTAAATAAGTGCCAACGTTGGTTTAGAAAATTTTCCGATGGAGATTTTGACTTGTCTGATAGCGATCGAAGTGGGCCCCGGTAGGGTTTGATAATGACGCTTTAAAAACACCTAGAAGCATATTTTTCTTAAAAGTCTACCAACAAGATGGCAAAAGGTCCTAGAAACGATGGAGATTAAATCGATTAAAAATATAATTAAATGTAGTTAAATTCTTTTTTTTGTTACTTATGGGAACACCTAATATTTATTAATTAGTAAATAGGTACAAGTAAAGAAAACGTATGTGCATTTATTCATTATTGAATTTTGTCGGACTAAGTAGGTATCGTATATCTACATACGTATTTTTATTTAGAAATGCGTTTGGTCAATTATATGCTTTTATTTATATTCATAGATGGCGGTAGTATGTCGCCACACATATTGTATGAAAACTTTGAATAAATATTTAAAAATAACCACATAAATTACATAAAATTTTAGAATGTAAATCATTAATGGTAGTTATTGTTTACATTAATGTAAAACAATTAAGTATTTATTAGATAGTTTCTAAGATAGCCAAATATATATCAAAGTTACAACATCCACACGCTTGACACCAGACGCGAAGCATATATACAAAATCAGAAGCTTTGACTGTTGGAGGTGTGCGTCTTCGCTGTGATGGCACTTGCCTGGAATATATTTGTTTATAAACGATATTTTTTCCATCGCGCGCGCTCACTGGTCACATGAAATCGATTCGACTAACAAGTAATTCATATATCTAAAATGGCGGCACTTGTCAGTGTGACGTAACAGCCCCTTGAGACGTCCTGTCGGTGACTGAGTTGACACGGATACACTCAATAGCTCGAAAGAGAAAGCAACATAGCCGTGTTAGTCGAAACGCCTAACAGTAGACGTATGTGATTCAAAAGACTGCTTTAAGAAACATGACTCATGAAGACTATCCTGCAATTATTAACCTGGCTCCGCGTTCCAGTCCACCTAATCTGCGCCTGGGCGTACCTTGGGCGGTATCAGATAAGTTAATCTCCCTGGCTGATAGTCTGATAGCACCTGCCCGTGCTGAGAGCAATTTTGATTCAGTTTCGCATTAATTTCGTGTCGTGTTTGACGGTCGCGTAGAGCTGGTTTTTCAGAGCGCCTTTAGTCATCTTAGAATTCCAAGAATACGAGTTTTGCTATTGTTTGCAAGTGTGTCTCATCATAATTGCTTTGTTAGTAATGTTATATATATAAACAGAATGCCAGACGTGTAGGAGTGATCGATGTTCTTGCGGTTTTCTTCTTCTGAAGAAGTGATCTTTCTTCACCAAATAGACTTGTACCTAGGGAATGCAATCCCTATCCCGCGGGATCTCGAGGCATTTTACGAGATCAAACCCGAACCGAAAAATCGGACGAGATCATCGGGATTATCGGAATTATCGGGATTGATCAGCATGTTTTGTATTTTGTATGTTTAATTGTGTATGTCTATAGAGCTTTTAGTAAGTACTTTAAACTTATCTTCATGTCACATTCAAATAATGCAAGTAGCTTTGAATAATATTTGCTGTATGTTATCAACCTAACATGGTAATAAAAACTACTAATAACTCTACTACATTGACTGATTGATGCTTGAAAAAACGCCTACAAAAACATTAATGCGATGATTAATAATGAACATTTTATTAAAATTGCCGATATAAAAATGCAAGGCGTTGTCGTTAATTGCTATTCAGCTCTATAAACAAACAAAAAAACACAAAAGTATTCGGGATCCGGATCCGTATGGATCCCGCGGTATTGGAAATTCTAAACTCGAGGGATCCCGAAAAAGGGCGATCTCGACTCGGGATTGCAATCCCTACTTGTACCGTCCTACAAGTGGACCGTCGTAATGAAAAAATCTCACGAATCAGGCTTCGAATTGATTTTTCATCTTGCTGTAGGGAGAGGAAGAGCGCTCACCCTTTTATTTGGAGAGTTAGGCAAAAAAAATTGGCAGAAGATTTATTTTTTAATTCTTAGTACATTTAAATACAGGGTTATTTAGAAAACATTAATAACCTCGCAGGACTATATTCCTGCCTTGATTATGAGTCGAAAATGTTCAAGCAGCCATGACCTAATGTTAATATTACTTTTTTTCAATATTTCTGACTTATTTTTTACAAAACGTTGAACTATCATTACAGTAACTTATATCGTTCATTCGTTTCAATACAAGTTAAATAAAATGATAAAAACCCTGCAGAAATTCCAATTGGAATTGAATGGTTTTTATTATTTTATTTGACTTGTATTAAAGGGAATGAATTTATCATATTCGATATAAAAATAATATAATAATATAATGTTTTACAAAAAATAAATCAGAAATATTGAAAAAAAAAATGCAAGCTTTGGTGTCGCTTATCTCCATAACAATTGATATTCGGTCATGGTTGCTTGAACATATTCGACTCATAATCAAGGCAAGAATATATTCCTGCGAGTTTTTTAATTTTTTCCAAATAACCGCGTAAGCGTTGTTTTAAAAAATCATACATTGTAATATAATTTTATACTTTTTAGTCTTAATATTACAGCGTACTTACGTACGTACTAATAATAGCGTACAAAATCACAGTGAGCTCATTAGCTAAACTTTGATTAATTCATTATGATGGATTAATAGATTCATTAGTGAATCTGAATGTATTGATTCATGTAATGTCATCGACAATACATCTGTGTGTAAAATTTCAACTCGATTGGACATTGGGAAGCGGGTAAAATATTGATTATAACGTTCCGTCCAGACAAACAGGTGAAGCTAATATAGGCATGGTATATTATCTTCACCTGTAAATATATCGAGGGTTGGAAGCCAAAAGGGCGTTAGTGATTATTTGTAACTTTACAGGAGCGCAAAAGGAAGTTCTGTCAATCTGATTTTGTCAATGTTTCTTTTATTATTAAAAGATATCCATATTATACTATTGTATTTTGCTATTACTTTGTGGTTACTCATTCGCACCCCCACTACTTACCCCCATTTGGACACTTAACACCGAGGTACAGTAGCCGGCAAACTTCTTGAAATTTTTCGGCGTAGTGGGGGAGAGTTTGCGCATGTACTATTCCACCAACGAGACCCGCAATTTGCCCCACTATGCCAAAAATTTTAAAGAAGTTTGCCGGCAGCTGTATGATTGTTCATAATATGTAAAGTTTAATTAGTATTAAGTATACCCTGACGAAGAAACTTTGTTTCCGAAACCGGCTGGTTTTTACCAAAAATTAAGTGGTGATAAACTAAGTAAATTCGTTTAATTACATTAGATTTCCATATTAATTTATCAATACTAAACATATTTGGAAATCGTTTAATGATACAAGAAATATTGAAAAAACATTATTTTGCTCTTCTGTAAAGTTCGAAATCGATCGTACAAAGAAACCCGTGTTTCCCTATCCGCCAAGTTTTCTCCACAACCAGCCACAACCACCCACCGGTGGTTATGGTGGTGGACAGCCCTTGGTGTCACATCAAAAATATGCGAGCTTGGTGGGGGTGGCTGGGTGTGGGTGGGAGTGGGTGATGAAAATGTGCTTTCTAGCACATTGTTTTGTTATTGGAAAGCCGCAAATGCTTCAGATTGTTTCAAAATAGACGCGCCGACCGCGCTGTCGGTAAGTCTGGAAGGTTCCGGAAAAACCTGCTCTAGAAAATTCCAGAAAGTTCTATAAGGTTCTAAACTGAGTGGCGGAATGTGTCGGTGTGTCTAGAAGGTTCCTGTATATTCAATAAATTTCTTGAAAATTCTGGAAGGAGAATGTTCTAGAAGGTTCGCGAAAGTTCTATGACGATCCAAACAGTGTACTAAAAATCAACGCGTGCGAAGCCGCGCGGACACAAATAGTAGTCACTAACGCCCTTTTGACTTTCCCTCGATATATTTTTTGCCATTAAAATATTTTTAAAAAATCTTGTTACCTCATAGGAATTTTGACATTAACATAACCCAACTTTAAACAGAAATTAACTGTCAATATTAAAATACAAATATGTAAGTTTTGACCAATATTTCTGAAGATACCTCACTTCCAAGTTTACTTTGCGTCGTTACGGGCAGGTACAGATTAAATGGCACATAATGACAAACATACAGAAACACAATAGAAGAGTTGGAATAAATTTGTATATACAGAATACCTATTTGCAGGATAAATGGGTAACTGTAGTTAATGCGGGCATTTTATTTCGTATACTGACCACTTAATATAACGGCCACGCTACGGTTCGCTGAATATTCATTAAAATAATCTCTAAAGCGTCTGATACACATGCTTCTTTAGTGGCACGTGAGCATGCGCAGTATCGACTTTGACAGTGGCATGCTTATTAGTGGCATGTGTGTACGCACATTGCTAGAAATGAGCATGCCACCTAGTGGCATGCTCAAAAATCAACCGCCGGTTGATTTATACGCATGCCACTGTCATTCACCATAGAGAAGGGGTATCTTTGGAGCATGTGTGAACAGACTTGCTTATTTATGAGCATGCTTATGTCATTCGCGGGCTTCGCGGCTAGTATTATCAATGCGATCTTCTCAGTCCGCGACGGATGAAACAAATATGGCGCGTTGGGGAGATGATAAAACATTACTTTTCGTGACTTATTATAAGAATCACGAATGTCTGTGGAATACTCGGTCACCGTTGTGTAAAAATAATATAGTGAGAAATAATGTTTACGAAACTTTATTAATAGGCATGAATGATTCAAATCTTACAATAAAAATTATATAAACTAAAATCAAAAATGTGCGGTTGGAAACTCGGGAACTTTTTTGATTTATTGGTTCACTTGAATTTTCTATTTCAGTTTGCAAAGTTTCCATTTTGAACAAGAGCGTCTCTATTCTATGACAAGAGCATGCCACTAATAAGCATGTGTGTTTGATTGTTAGCTTTGGACATGCTTATTTATGAGCATGCCACTAATAAGCATGCCAGTAATGAGCAAATGTGTACAGTTGTTAGGGCATGCTTATTAATGGCATGCTCATTAGCATGCCAGTAAAGAAGCATGTGTATCTGTACCTTAACTTCTGACATTCGGGTCCTCCAATCTACGACACAGTCGACGATACAAGGTTTGTTAAAAAAAATGGAGGATCGCTTTATCGTGTATGCGCTTATTATTATATATTATATATGAGAAGTTATATTTCTTCGGTGTGATTGTGAAAATTGATATCTACATATTGATAAAAAAATTATATTGATGCAATTTTAATACGGTGTCTTGGTAGATTATAAATATAAATGATAAAACATTAATGCAGTCAAACTTGTTTTCGAGTACAAATGTAACTTTTGGTTTATGATAGCTTAAATTAATAAGAGATAAATAATTTCACGACGATTCGAAGACATTTATCGCCTCGGCATCGCCGTTCTGATTTTCAATTCAGTAACCAATCATTCGTCAGCTTTTGAATTAAGCATCTTTATGATTGGTACTCGATTCAAGATAGTCGACAATACATTATTTACTAGCGTGCGATGCTTAAATTAATGGTTCGCGTCTTAGATAAGTATTGCTCTTACAATTTGTAGTGTTGTATATTTTTGACGGGCCAGGGAGATGCGGTGGTGGCTGTCGTTTAGTTGCCGCGTTGCAGTCCGCGCGTCCGAGGTTCGAGACTTTTTCCAGCCTTGTCATTTCATTTTTAGCCGTGATTTCAAAAGAAATAATTTTATTCAGATTTTACTGGAACACTAATTTCAAGAGCATTTCGTAGCCTCGCATTTTCGCTACATGCTGCCCCCCGCAGCACGCATTTCCGCTACAACGTACACGCTACGCGTGCGCAACTTCCGTTACAATAGATACGCCAAAAAGAGTAGAATAACTTCAAAAAAGAATTTTAATTTTTCTCAAAAAATCTTTATTCAAAGTAGTCCCCAACAGATACAATACTTTTGCCAGCACTTTTTACAATTTTCGAAGCCCTTCTGGAATTTTCGCTATGGCTTAGCTGGAGCTAACTTCCAGCGATTCTGTCATTATCTTCTTTGAGAGGCCCCATTACACGATTTTCGTATTTGCTCTCGATTTGCTAAATTAAACGTAAACTTATTAAATCATTTTGCAAAATCCATAGCGAAACAGGCTTTTAATCAATTTTATTATGATAGATCCATTTACTCTTGAACATTTCCTTAAAAAGATATGAACAAATATATCGTTATAACATCAAAAAATTATTACCCCGATACACTATTTTAGTTTTCATGCAATTGAGTTATCTTTGGTACACTTAATCTCTATATTTTCAAATAAATACCATATATTTTATTTACAAATTGATTGTAAAATGTTTGAAAAAGAAGTGGTGCTATTCAGACATTAATATTTTTCGACAAATATATCGTTTTAAAAAAGACAAAAATTTAACATTCTGTTTCCTATATTGCAGTATCCATAAAACCATTAAAACATCGATAATTTTAATTAAATTTTACACGCGTACTAAGAAAATTTCACTATCATTAATATAAAAATATTCAAAAAATTATACCTCATACTCAAGAATTCTAATTAATTAAATAGTAAAGTCTGTTAAAAGATCATTTTTCTTTCAAATCAGACTTCTACTTCATTCACTTCCTAAATAGACTTAAGGGGGGGGTAAGGTTAATTCTTACAAAAAAGGCATGTTTTTGTGAATTTTTTGTGTCGACACAGTTAAAATCTCTTTATTAAAACCAATGGTACATTAAAGTATCACATTTGAAGAATATTGTGTAAAATTTTCAAGAAGAAATGAGAATTGCGGTGTCCATCATAACTTGGTGCTAGATCATCTGAAATCAAAAAATCAAAAATCATTCGTTAGATAATAGGTTTTCCCAGGTAACGCTGGGAGGGTTTTTTGAAATTTGTTATTAATTTGTTATTAAAAAATAAAAATTAATAACATATTTGAAAAAATGTCTCCAGCTTTACCTAGTAAATTATGTACAGAAATAGTATTTAAAATTTCAGGATCGGTGCAGTAGTTTTGAAGTTATG
Source organism: Agrypnia vestita (assembly GCA_016648135.1). Taxonomy (NCBI): domain Eukaryota; kingdom Metazoa; phylum Arthropoda; class Insecta; order Trichoptera; family Phryganeidae; genus Agrypnia; species Agrypnia vestita. Next base: position 30,373 of record JADDOH010018578.1, read on the forward strand.
ATGGACACCGACTTTGAAAACGTGAGATGTGGGGAAAACGCTTTAAAGTTTTGCACACTGTAAAATTCAAAATAAAACTCAATACTTATTTTATACTTACACACAATCGTCGATGCCATGTTCACACAGCAAAAAGCTTTCATCATCAGCATATTTTTGTCCTTGTCTACGCAAACCTCTTCCAATACAATAGCACGTCCGGTAGTCCTCAGGTGAGAGCGTCTCTTAGCTGCCCGAGCAGGTATAGAAAATCAGTCTGAGTATCGCTCAAATGTTCATAATTTCGTCAATTTTGCTCCGATTGACTTGAAATTTTGACACAATATTCTTGCGATGTTATACATTCATTTAAAAAATTAAAAATAAAATGCGAAAAGAGCTTTCTCCCGATTCGCTGTAAGGTAACAATTACCCAATCCCTTCTTCCCTTGCTTGACGATGTTGGTGTGTGTTGTCTGGATGTCATTGTACAGCATCTCAACAAACTAGAACGTTAATATCCGTTTTATCTTCCAACATATTTCAACTTTTGACAATCTTCTCCATTGGCCTACAATCCGAAAAAAACATGACATCCAGGTTTTATCTCTACTTCATAATGTCCTTTTCTATAGCCACTCTCCTCAGCATCTGAAATCTAAATTTAACTTTATATCTTATCAGTTCCATCTTGCAAAAATCAGTTAGCGATCATCGATACAATCAGAATCGATACAAATCTCAAAAAACGGTTTGTTTGTCACCGGTTAACCGGTCGTGTGCCGGCCGTACGTATCGCGGAATGTACCCCATCTGCCGCGCAATTTCGTGCACGATTGCTGTTTTTAGACACTTTATTGTGATGGTTATATTCACGTAAAAATCAAAATGATCGCTAAGAAGTTACAGTTTCTAGTTTCTCAATATACTGACTTCAATAATTACTTATATTTCAATAATTACTTATTCATTAATAAGTAACGAAATTTACTTTCAGAAGTGTACGCAAATGTTTATCGAATAAAACCATGGAAGCAATAACACTAAAGCTATTATTGTATTTCAATATTTTCATTTTAAATATATCAAAGAACAAAAAAATACCTCATTTTAACACTTTTTTATTTTAAAAAATACTGTTTTTAACAGATTAAAAAGTAACCCATAAAAACCAAGTTTTTACTATACTCCCTTTCTTTGTAAAATATAACAATAATTAAAGACGAATTAAAACATGTAACATAACACTAAAATTACAGAAATTTAATATATTTCTAAAATGTCAGATGTTTTGAGATGTCAAGATTTTGATAGATTCAATTATCGTCAATATCGTACCTTATGAATTTCCAGCGTCAAATGATTTAGTCAGAATCAGATTTGAGTAATGTAGAATTCTTCAAAACTAAGCAGAAATATAAAAGAAATAAATTATTATTTGATTTTTTCCAAAAAAACCCAATTTTGCTGTCATCTGTGAACCAATTGTTTTGTAAATTTTCGAATTTCGTAGTGATGTATCTATTATACCGATGGAGTAATTCAAATTTAGAAAATATTCCGCGACGTTGTCGGGCCGCCGCGCCGTTGCTAGTCAAACTTTTCTAATGATTCTAATTTGAAAAAAACAATAAAATATCTAAAAATACGAAATTATACTATAATTATTAAATTTTTTAACGAAAATTTGATAGATCTTTTTGATCGTCACCATGAGTCCAAGACCATGCTTGCCAAGTTTTAGCTCGATTGGATCACGGGAAAAGGGTCAAAAATCGATCCAAAGTTTTTGTTGACGGCAAGCAAGCAGACGCCACGAGTTAATATAAAGGGAGTAAAAATACTGTTTTTAACAGATAAATAACACAATTGATGCGCGGTTCGAAGACGACATTTGGAATGACTTATTGTCCGGTTTGCGCGGCAAATGAGGTTACTTGACAAATAGAACTCGCTCATTCATTAAAAAACTTAAGATACAACCAATGATAAGCTTTAAAAACCCATAAACTCAGGTAAAATAGGCCGAACTCGCATACGTGTCTAGGGAGCGCAGATCTGTGCTCCGGCACCCGACCGGTTAAATATCACTGCTCCAAACGCGACAGGTCACGTGGATATTTGGACTATTTATAAACATCACAAAACCTTGGTGTTATCTTAATCATTTTTATCGCTTTTATCAATATTTTGAATCATTAATACTAATCCACTTAAAATTCGTGGAAATTGTATAATTTAATATTTTAAATTAAAATTTTATCTGGAGATATAATATAAGTCATTTCAGTGCCGTTGATAAAATTGTGTGACAAGACATGCGTGGCGTTTTAGCTTTTTTTCGATCTAAGATGGTGTGCTTTTAAGACAAAGTGTGTTGCATTCGCCAGGCCACCGCTATAAAAAGAGTGAGCACCGACGCACATATGAAAAGTGTTGCCAATTCGAAGAACACAACACTAAAAAAACACTAATGGAATTAAATTATCTTTCCATTAAAGCGGATACCTTGGCCATTTTCACAATTTTTATGAATTTTATTTCATTTTAAAGTTCTATAACTCGAAAACAAAAACACCATACGTGGGGTAAAAAAGAAAAGGCAGCAATATCTAAAAAAAATGTAATGCACTCATCGAAATTTTATAGGAAGCATAGCCTATTAAAGATAGATACATAAAATCTAGAATTCAGTACATTTTAAATTAGTAATCTTCGGTGACAGAATTCAAAATATATATTTTTTTTTTTGGATATTGCTGCCTTTGCTTTAACACCCCACAACTTTTATGTCCTTCTCCAAAATTATTAAATCAAATGAATTTCATTTATACAACATTTTATAGAAGATAAATCAGAATATTGAAAAATTTCAAACATTGAAATCGCCCAACTCCATATTTGTCGATATTGATTTTAGAACATAATTCGACCATTAACTACCTAATTCAGACACGAATCTGGACTAGCTACGTAACACCCAATATACAGGATGTGACAGAGCTAGTCCACAATACTTTGCAGATGGATTTCTGCCTTGATTATGAGTCAAAAATGTTCAAACAACCATGACCTGCATCAATAGTTACGGAGTTACGCAATATCAAAGATTGCATTTTTATTTCAATATTTTCGACTTATTTTTTACAAAATTTTGATGTAACATAACATAACTTACATAATATCGATTACAAAAAATTCATTATATTCAATAAAAGTTAAATAAAATAATAAATTCCAATTGGAGTTTTTTCCAACTGGAATTGGAAGGTTTTTATCATTTTATTTGGCTTATATTAAAGTAAATGAATTGTTCTTATTAGTTATAAGTTATTGTAAGTATATTCCAACGTTTTGCAAAAAATAAGTCAGAAATATTGAAAAAAAAATTAATGTCGTATATCTCCTTAACTATTGATATTAAGTCATGGTTGCTTGAACATTTTCGACTCATAATCAAGGCAGGAATCTACCTGTAAAGTATTGTGGACTAGCTCTGTTACACACTCTATAAATGTTACGCATTTTGTTCCGGATTTTAAAATATTTAAATTAAATTAAAATACTTGGTGACTAAATAGTGCATATGTAATAATATTTTTTAAATACAGTGTTATGACTCGAATACAGTGAATGAAATTCCAACTTAGATACTGATTTGCTAGTAGTGAAGTACTCAGTGAAAAAAATTTGTTAAAATGACGGAAAAAGATGATGTCGTCACGGTGGAGGATTTACCCGTGGAGTTCCAAGTAAGTTACATCAATTATCTTTTATGTGTTGTTCAC
>JADDOH010018579.1:0-36241 GCA_016648135.1 Agrypnia vestita
TGCTTCACTCAATTCGTGAGGTACCCACCTTTCAAGCTTTTTCACCTTACCAATTTGCTTCAAGTGGATTAAAACAGTTTTATCACTAACACTGCAGCCTGCAGCTAACTCGGATGTGGTTTGCGATGGATCCGCTTCCACAATAGCCTTCAATTCTTCATTATCAACTTTGGTCTCCGGCCGTCCACGGGGCTTGTTCTGCAGGTCGAACTTTCCAGAACGAAAACGTTGGAACCAAAAACGCACTGTGTTTTCTTTTGCGGCACCGTCGCCATACACATCATTAATCCTTCGAGCCGTTTCTGCAGCACTGGTGCCACGGTGGAATTCGTACTCGTAAATAACGCGATATTTCAAGTTTTTCATTTTGTAAACTGAGTGACGCAAAGAAAAAAACAATTGAGGAAAAAACAAATGAATTATAATTTTCAAAACACAAAAACATGAGTAAATAGCTGTATAAATTTGGATTTGGAATTCCTAACCAAAGAGAAGATATTTGAGATCAAATTTGCCAGTACGGCAAAACGCCAATTTCATTTGTAAGGACCTAATATTATTATTAATTTTAAGTCTAGTGGCTATGACTCATATCTATTCCATTCCATAGTACCAGGAAGTTATTCCTGTAAGAAATAGTTATGCGCAAGGAGTTGGTAGTCTTCATGATATAATGTTTGTGGATTTTATTTTAAAATACTAATGATAAATTTAAAAAATGCAAATGCAAATTCAATGTTTGGGGTTATGACAGCATTCAATCTGTTTAATTGTGAATGCCCAATACATACATATATCTAGAGGTGTGTGAACAGATTCACAACTTAGACAAATGATCTGAAGTTGTACATATCACGGAATGGTATTAAAATTGAAGAAAATTGAAATTGAGAAAACGGAACAGTGAAGACTAAAAACTGTTTAAAAATCTGGAATGCATTGTAATCTACTGCCATCAGTGAGCAGCGTTTTGCAGAAACTAACAAACACATGTTTCAAGATGATGCACCATACAACATACTGAAATAGTAATAAAGTAATAAATAAAAGCAAATTTTAAATTGTGGTATTTTATTTTGAAAATTGATTACCAATAAATATTTTAAATAAAAAAAAATATGATATCTTTAATATTGGAATAGCTCCATTTTAGAATTTATGTAACCTAAACCTACACATAGAATTTTAATTCCGAGTAATCGCTTGCAGTGTCATGTCAGTACCTATTTTGCAATCTAAACGATTTGGTTATTAATTAGTTTGTTCCGAACTGAACATTTCCCTACTGAACTGTATTATGTTCATCCTATCCTTAGGCTATAAATTATCTGCCTTTAGCTTGTAAATTTATCTTACAGTGTACTGTAATCCTTCAAAGCAATTAACTAGACTCAATGTACAATGTTTCATTACTAATTCTCCAGACTGAAAGTTTTATTCACGGTGTATTCCAAGATATTTCTTACATTTTGACAGTTCGTTATTATTTTGATGGACTCAGTTATCTGTCAAGTGTTGAAATTTTAACCGGTTGTGTGTCAGCCGTACGTAACGCGGAATATACCCTGTCTGCCGCGCATATTCATGCAAAATTGCTGTTTTTTAGACCCTTTTTTGTGATGGTTATATTCATGTAAAAATCAACAATAATCGCTAAAAAGTTGCATTTTTTGGTTTCTCAATATACAGACTTCAACAATTACTTATATTTCAATAATTACTTGTACAATAATTTCTTATTCATTAATTATGAAAATAAGTAACATGCGCACATGTTTATCGAATAATACCATGGAAGCAATAACACAAAAGATATTGTTTTTCAATATTTTCGTTCTAAATATATCAAAGAATATAAAAATACTTAATTTTAACACTTTTTTAATTAAAAAAACACTTTTTTTAACACACAAATAACACAATTATTGCGCTGTTTGAAGACGACATTTGGAATGATTTTTTGTCCGGTTTGTGCAGCAAATGAGGTTACTTGACAAATAGAACTCGTTCATTCATTCAAAAACTTGAGATACAACAAGAAGAAGCTTTAAGAACTCATAAACGCAGGTAAAATAGGCTGAATTCGCATACCTGTCTAGGAAGCGCAGATCTGCGGTTTGGCACATGACCGGTTAAAAGATTAAATGCATTTATTTCTGTTTATGTGAATTAGGGTACGATAATCAGTAAAAAAAATTGTTATTTAAATATTACGTTTTCACCATTGTCTTTATTAAACATTTTAAATATCAAAGGAGAAATCACTGATAATATTTTAAGCAAAGTTAAAAGCAAACAACGGTATGAAACAATAAAAGAACATGCCATTTATAACCACTCACATGCCCCACATTGTCAGGATTGTCCTGAAACAAACGGCTGACATATAATCAAGGAGTTGTGGTTATTATTGCTTGCCCAACCTAAATTGGCGTGCGGCGACATTAGAACTAAAACCCGCCCCGCCCGCACCCGGCGGTAATCCCTTGCCCTGTCATTCAGTTCATTCTCGTCTTTGAGCGCGAGCTGTGTCATCTTGATTACCAATATACACTGAATTATTATGTCCAAAACAGTCCGGGGTGGTGCAAGAACAATTGCCAATGAAGTATTAAAGTTTTGCGAAGCTGAAAAAGCAAATAATGGACCGATATTACCGTTTGACAGATAGAGCGGCCGCCGCGGAGCGCGCTGTTACCTGACCAAGTTTCTATTAAAGGCTCTGACACCGGTCACCGGACATTCAGTACATTATGTAATAAATTTACACCCTGGCAATTTTTGTTACGCGACAGGGGCGCCCTCCCTTGCACGCCAATTTATAGTGGTACATCTATACATTATTTTGACAACACGAACATATTCTTAGTTTATTTTTATTGTGATGAGTTTTTTATAATCTTTTAAAACACAAAAGGTTTTTTATGCACTATCGCAAGTCTACATTTTTGGTATCTCCTTGAATGTACTAAGCAAGTTCAGTACTTGAAACCGGGGCAAGCAGGTGGTTAAATGAATGAATTCATTTAATCTCTCGCTTGCCCATCATAAAAATGAATTCGATTTTAAATACAGGTACATCATTCATTAGAATGTGAAGAAAAAAATATTTGAGATGTCAAAAAAATATTTGAGATGATCAAAATAGATAAAGAGCTGCTTTTGGAATAAAAACGATTGAGATTTTTTTTTAAAGATGTTATAGGCAAATTTATAAAAAAACAGGATCGTACTAGAGAACACAAGTGACTTGATTAGCATGTCTTTAACATTGTACTTACCAAATGCAGAAAATAATGATGGCCTTTTTCAAGGCTGCTGTTCATTAACTGGATGTAACTTATTTTACTCAGTTTGAGACATCATTGTGGCTCCAAACAGCCATTCATACACACATATTATTAAAAAAAAGAATTACAGTTATCACATGTCACAGATTTTCACTACACAATATAATAAATTTCAAAAAGCAACAGAATCTAAATTTTATATAATATATAAAAAATAAAAATAAAAAATCTAAATTTCACACAGTGTATACTGTAGCACCATCAGTAACTGCATAACTTAAGTTTATGCTACTGTATGCTACTGGCTGTAAGTAAATTTTATTTAAAATCCAATAGATCCTGGAATTTCCACCCATCAAGTACTACAGGCTAATTAATACATTAAGCCTGTTTAAGTCAAATATTTACTAATTGCTGTAAGGAAATTTTATTTAAATTCCAATACATCCTGGAATTTCCACCCATCAAGTATTACAGGCTAATTACTACATTGAGCCTGTGTAAGCCAAATATTTACTAATAGGTATAAGGAAATTTTATTTAAATTCCAATAAATGTTTTAATTTCCTCCCATTAAGTACCTACTACAGGCTAATAAGGCCATTTAAGGCTGGACATTCACTGCAAATGCATATTTCAGAGTTTTTTTTTTAAGAAAATGTGGATTTTTATTATTCATTTATATCAGAATGTATACTCTAGACTGCAATTTTTTAAGGCAATAACTTATATAGAATCTTTTTTCTTTTATGAAAGTAATAAACTGAACATTATTTATAATAATTAAGAAAATATAAGCATTAATTAACAGGCCGCAGCCAAAAAAATCATTTTTTGTATTCTAGGTGGGACAAAGTTTTAATGAATATTTATATGTACGCACAATATGTTTTTTTATACGTATTAAGTTTACTTCATTATTTTGAATCCGTACTAAAATAATTATGAAATGTTTAATATTAATATAGTTATAATGTTTTAAATTTGCAAGAAATTTTTTCGTTTTTTTGTACAAAGACCTAAAAATTGGTTGACAAAAAACTCAATCAACAAACCAACGTATCCTAAAATATGCTCTTAAAATAATTCTATGTTGTTGTAGATCCATTACCAGCTACACTGTTAGAACCACTTTCCGATTATATAGAGAGTCCAGTGAGTGATGGAACAATAGAAGAAAATTTCGAGGAGGAATTGGCCAGGGCTCCTCAAGTATACCCGCAGGTAAAATAAATTAAATATCTGAACATAATGATATAAGAAAGATTGTTTTACAATGCATTGATTATCAAGAATATATCAACTGCTTAAATGTCAATTCAGTATAACTGTAGAAAATAATTTATAAGGTACCAAAACAATTTATTAGTCATTAAGGCGGCACATTTACTGCAAATGCTATTTTGTTGTCAAAAATGAGGGTTTTTATTATTCATTTATATCAAAATGTACAACTCTGCCAAAGTTTTGTAGCATCCTAAAATTTTGATTTTGGAGGCTGTTGCTTGAAACTCCTCATCTTCGATATTACATCCCAGTGCTTCTATTCATTCGTCTTGCTAGTTCAATTTGTTTTTCTTGCTCTATTTTCACACTTTATTCTGGTTTCAAGGATTATAATTGTTGCCTTAAGATCTTCATACTAATTACTAACAAATTGCATTACCTGGAGAATATTGGTATGATGAGCGTAATTTCTTTCAATTGGTTGTGCTTTTCAGCAACTTTACTTTCGAAGTAGTTAACTAGGGAAGATCGCAACTCCTCCAATGATTGGAGGCTCAACCGAGAGTTTTCCATCATTTTCATACTTTTTTCACAGCAGGAAAACTCAGAAATCTAGTATTTAGTCAACAACTTTTTGAAATTTTCTTTACCTTCAACATGACTATCAGTCAGTGATCACAATTTCAACATTTTTTGCAATGAAAGAATTGCATCTTATTTGTTATAGTGCACATTATTGATGGCCATTTCTGTATTCATTTTGAATAATAGCAGTTCCCTTAAATCGGCGTAATAAATTTAACTATTACTTTTCAATGGTGGGTATGTACCAGAGGCGTGCAGTTAGAACATTGACATTTACTTTGAAAAACATATTTGAAAAAAAAAACAAATTAAATAATATACATTGTAATATTAGGTCCTTACATATGAAATTGGCGTTTAGTATGGGAGGAACATAAAGCCGATTTTTTTTTATTATAATATATTTATTTAATCAAAGTATGTACCATTGCTATCTATGCACTTTTGCCATCTCATAGGTAGTTCATCGATCTCTTTACTAAAAAAAACCATTCGGACGGGAATCAATAAAATCTTTGAAGGCGGTTTGGACTGCCCCATCGGAGTTGAATTTTTTCCTTTGCAAGAAGTTATCCAAATTTCGAAAAAAATGGTAATCTGTTGGGGCAAGGTCCGGAGAGTACGGTGGATGTCTTAGACATTCCAATTGAAGCTCCTCTAATTTGGTAGCCGTCTGTTGTGCAGTGTGTGGTCTAGCGTTATCATGAAGCAGCAGTGGCCTAGAGCGATTAACCAGCCTCGGTTGTTTAGCAGCTAGCTTTTCCATCATGGTTTGCAGTTGCTGACAATAGACATCTGCCGTAATCGTCTGGCCAGATTTAAGAAAGCTGTAGTGAACGACACCAGCACTAGTCCACCAAACGCTCACAAGTAACTTTTTTGGAGTCAATTTTCGCTTGGGGCATGGTTTGGCTGGTTCGGCAGGGTTCAGCCATTGCGATGAGCGCTTCCGATTATCGTACAGGATCCACTTTTCATCACAGGTAATGATTCGATTTAAAATCCCTTCATTATTGTGCCGGTTGAGTAATGCAACGCAGCAGTCAACGCGCGTTTGTTGATTTGCTTCACTCAATTCGTGAGGTAGCCACCTTTCAAGCTTTTTCACCTTACCAATTTGCTTCAAGTGGATTAAAACAGTTTTATCACTAACACCGCAGCCTGCAGCTAACTCGGATGTGGTTTGCGATGGATCCGCTTCCACAATAGCCTTCAATTCTTCATTATCAACTTTGGTCTCCGGCCGTCCACGGGGCTTGTTCTGCAGGTCGAAATTTCCAGAACGAAAACGTTGGAACCAAAAACGCACTGTGTTTTCTTTTGCGGCACCGTCGCCATACACATCATTAATCCTTCGAGCAGTTTCTGCAGCACTGGTGCCACGGTGGAACTCGTACTCGTAAATAGCGCGATATTTCAAGTTTTTCATTTTGTAAACTGAGTGCAAAGAAAAAAACAATTAAAAAAAAACAAATGAATTATAATTTTCAAAACACAAATACATGAGTAAATAGCTGTATAAATTTGGATTTGGAATTCCTAACCAAAGAGAAGATATTTGAGATCAAATTTGCCAGTACGGCAAAACGCCAATTTCATATGTAAGGACCTAATATTCCTATCACATTTATTATCGTATTAATCAGATTTCAATAAAACTTAATAATCTAATAACGAGTAGCTTGTTGGTCTTGTGGTTAGGACACTCGCCTCGTGATCCAAAGGTCGCGGGTTCGAATCTCAGCCCAGACTAGCAAGTTAGTCCTATTTTCATAGCACAAGCGTTTAGCTTAGTTTGAAAATAGTAAGAATATTGATGTGACACGTATTCCGTGTTCGCATCTCTATTTAAAAAAAAAAAAATCTGTCGTAACTTAATAATCAACATAAATATTTTATTTCAATGTTTTTTTCCAAAATATATGCCTGTGTAAAAATCATGCTTCAATGTACTCACTGCACACGTCAGGTATGCGCCAAAATGTCAAACCTCAGCTGATTTTGACAGATCAGACATTGATATGAAACCCCTGGTTTGATTTTCCATTACTGGAGTATTGTTTGGAATTTTGCTTTATTATTATTACTCAGGAGCAATTTAGTTCAATCAGTGAGTAGCTTGTTGGTGTAGTGGTCATATGCTCGCCTAGTGATCCAGTGGTCGGTGGTTTGGGCCCCATTTCAGGACATCAGCAAGTTAGTCCTATTTTCATAGCTCAAGAGTTTAGCTTAGTAAGAAAATAGTAAGAATATTGATGCGACATGTATTCCGTATTCGCATCTCTATTTTTATAAAAAAAAAGTAAGTCATAGATACTTCATTATAAATCATGGGATTTAAAACTACCATTTAGCAATAAAAAGAGCAACTGTATATCTATGTATATCAACAATATTTTGGTGTTTTGCTATTTGTAAGACTTCAATATACAGCATAAACAAATTTCAACAGCAAGTGTTACTACTGCACGGGTACATATTAATTAATAAAGTTTTTATTATTCCCACAATTTATTTTGACATAATTTTTTTATCCACTACAATATTCTAGGTTTGGGGTGAAGGAGATTCTACTCTTGAAACAGGCCTTTTTGGTTTAAATGATGGCCTGGGGATTGCGGATGGTGATACCTTCGCCGATCTTCATGGCAAAGGTTTGATTGAGGTTGTCGGTGATGATGCCGTGGGCCGTAGAATTATTATTGTATCAGCCTGCAGACTACCGAGCAGCCAGGAAGTGCCACAAGATAAACTTCTCAAGTGCGTACACAAATATGTATATTTTCCATTCACAAATGATTACCAAACGAAATTAAAATTATTACTCAATTTTATCTAGGTTTCACCATTTAAGAACACGTTAAGAACCATTTAAGAACACATATATTTTAATTTTTATAGAATATTTTAAATAATCAAAATTACAAAATTGAAAATATTTATTTAATTTTTTGTTTTTTTTCTCAGACTTGAGTATATTAATCATGATAAAGATCAATTCTTTACATACAATTCATACAAGTCCATCTTTTGTGTATTGACTGGTCATTTCTACACCATTTATTAAATTTATTATAATCTTGTTCTGAAATGCACTACGTATATTTTAATTTATATTAATATTTTTCTTTCACGGTCTTATGGAACTTAAAAGTTGGTCATCACTTAAAAGTTACTGTGGAGTGCTACCTGTTTCCAAAACCACTGCAACCCATTACATAACCATTACAGCCCAATTTATCTCTTGGTTCACCTCAAGCCAACCTTGATCTTCCTTAATTTAAGCCTAGATCCTGTTGTCGTTTATGAGAGCACATTCTGCTTGTTACATGTACCATCCATTTACACAAATGCTCCGCTCACTAAAAAATACAAGCAAAGTCATACAGCTTTTGATTTATTTATTTTATATTTATTGATGCAATGCAGTACATGTATACAAACTTTATAGATTACAAATTAATAAATTATATAATCATTTAACAATAACATAAACCACACAATAAATTATATAATCATTTACCAATAACATAAACCACCAAAAAAGTGTTTAATTAGTTAAAATTTTAAATTATACAAATCATTAATTGCGTTTTATTTTTACTTGTTAAGCTTTTCACTACCATTGAGGAAGTATGTAATCCTTTTATATTGTTACAGATACTTTATGTTCACACTTGATAAATATGTGGAACTGGACTACAGTGTAGTGTACTTTCACCACGGACTCACTAGCAAGAACAAACCTACACTATCATGGCTATGGAAGGCCTATAAAGCATTTGATAGAAAATATAAAAAGAATTTAAAAGCCCTCTATTTAGTTCATCCAACAAACTTTATAAGAATAGTATGGCAAATGCTTAGACCTGCTATAAGTGCAAAATTTGGGAAGAAAATGATGTATGTTAATTATCTCCATGAACTTGGAGACCATCTTGATTTGGAAAAAATCTATATACCACAGCCAGTATTAGAGTAAGTATCTCAAACCAATAGATCAATAATTTAAGAACTGCAGATGAATAACTCTTAAATAATGGTGTTTTCTCTTTCTGCAGTCATGACGCGGATCTTCTTGCGAAAAACAAAAAAGCGTCTGGATCCACAACGAATGCTAAAGCAGGACAGACATCAGATGGAAGCAAGGCTTCTGAACAACCGATCAAAGCAAACAAACCTCCCACACAACAATTTGGAGTATCGTTACAGTTTATCAAAGAACACAACACGCTCATGATCGATTCTGTCCCCCCAATTGTGAGACAGTGCGTGGAGTTTCTGTCCCAACCTGATGGTATGCCCTTCAATTACATATCATTGATGATGTACACCCTTTTGTACTAGGGTGTCAGTTTAATAGTGGTATTTTTATAAATTATTTTGGGCTGTATATTTGTAGGATTTTATGTTGTTTGCGATTTATTCAAAATTTATTAAACATTATCCACCTAATTGCGATATATGAAATATTTAAAGTGTTTACTTTGTGGCTAAAAATAATTATTAATGTAAACAGTTGAATTTTTTAACCCAGCATTAACAACTATTTATGCCGATTCTTATTCATACAGGGTGTCTCGTAGCTAGTAGCAAACACTTCGGCAGAGCCTTCTTCATTAAATTTTTAGTAGATAATATTCTTTACACTTTGGGTGAAATGTCGACAGTTGCGGAGATAAGCGACATTAAAGTTTGCATTTTTTTTAAAAATATAATGGCTTATTTTTTGTAAAACATGCGACTATCAACGTTTTACATAAAATTAATCAAAAAAGCATACATATAGAAAATGGTTATAAGAATAAATATTTGTTTATGTTTATTGAATTATTTTGAGCGTTTTTCTTAATTGCGATTTTCTATTGAAAAATATAATTGTTTATTGCGATTGTCGGTGTGTGATCTTGCTACTATCTATATTCATTTTTATATCCTCAGCGGCAAATTGATGTATCATTTATCAATATAAATGTTAAAAAGCGCCTCACCAATACAAGCTAGAGATGCATTTTTGAAAACTTTGCCATAAAATTTGCCAAACTTTTCAAAAATGATGTTTTAATTTTTTGAACACTGACGTTATTTATTGCAAAGAACTCCATTATTTTAAATATAAAATTTAAAAAAACACAATGTTTTTTATGAGAGTTCAATATTTTATTAGTCTCTTACAGGACGATCGTTTCGGCTGTTTCAACTGATGATTTTCAAAAATGCTTTCCAATATTGTTCATATTAAATATAAATATTATTATAAATATTTAATATATTATTACATTAAAAACAATTTTTCCACATAATTTTTTATTGAAGATCTTTCTTAATGTCGCATCGCTCCTTATAATTGTCTTGTTATCTGTTCAATACAATGAACTTCGGCAACAACTTTATATGTACATAAATATTACTGGAATGTAAAAGGGTGATGGTCAAAATGGGCGTAAATTCAACAGAATTGAAATGAAAGTTTAATACTAGTACTTCATTTCATACTAGTGACAACAATCATGAAATACACTGGAATACAGAAGTGGGGGTCATTGAATATCATTGTGACAATATTGTGTAACAGATTATTGTGTAACTAAAAATGTTTTTATTATTATTAAATTCAGTAGAATAATTCAAACTTTTATTACCAAACCCACCAAACCTAAGTACTTTAGTAAATTTGAATACTTTCCTTTAATTATAAATCAATAAGTATGTACATTCAAACATCAAACTATTCTTAAACTAGATTGTACTGATGAATTTCACTGATTCCCATAAAAAATAATTGTCACATAATAAGTAGTTTAAAAAAGCAGTGTGATAAAATGAATAATATATTCAAATATTTATATTTTTTAATTCTGCGTGTAATATGTAAATTTTATGAAAATAAATATAAGGTATAAATAAATAAAAAAGCGATATAAGTTGTAGAGTTACAAAATCTGCACTGTAGCATTTTACTGGTTAAGGCTGGACATTCCCTGCAAATCTATATTTTGGCATTTTTTTACAAACATGTGGGTTTTCATCATACATTTATATCGGAATGTATATTCTAAACTGCAATTTTTTTTAGAGCAATAACTTAGATAGAACCTTTATTTTTGTATAAAATTAAGAAACTGAATATTATTTACATTAATTAAGAAAATATAAGCATTAATCGACAGGCCACGGCCAAAAAAATCAGTGTCCTAGGCGAGACAAACTTTTAATGAATATTTATATGTACGCATAATATGTTTTTTTATATATATCAAGTTTACTTCATTATTTTGAATCCGTACTAAGATAATTAAGAAATATTAATAAAGATATAATGTTTTAAATTTGCAAGAAATAAAAAAAAAGGTGATTTTAAACAATATACATATTCTATTTATTCCTGTATTTTGAGGTTTTACTCACTAATTACAAGCTAGTTTTGTTTATTAAAATTATTATTATTATAACTTTATTAATATTAAACATTTCTTAATTATCTAACAATGGATTCAAGATAATGAAGTAATCTTTATACGTATAAAAAAACATATGTGTACATATAAATATTCATTAAAAGTTTAAAAAAATCATTGTCTCACCTAGGACACTAAAAACGATTAATGCTTATATTTTCTTAATTATTGTAAATAATGGTCAGTTTATTACTTTTATATAAGAATAAATTTTCTATCTAAGTTATTGCCCTAAAAAAATTTCAGTTCAGAATATACATTCTGATATAAATGAATAATAAAAACTGTGTAATATCTGTTCCATGTGTTCTGGAGACATGTAACATTGATTTTTAAAATCTACCCTGTAGCAGTCACCGTAAACAGTTTCAAGGTCGCTGAAGTGACCTAATAAAAAATGCTAATATAAACACTTCCGTCAAGAAACTGACCTGCTGAGGAAAACATTAGTCAAGAACCAATTTGCTGACAAGACAAATTTCCCAGTCAACAAAGGAATCGAGAAGTATATAAGCTCTGCCCTTTCCATAAAAAAATCATCAGTTATTATTCAGTCAGTCAGTCTCTGAGGTAGTACTATACGTAGATCCATTGCGGAAGTACCGGCACGCACTTTCAAACTTGAGAATTACATAGAAGAAAGAATACACAGACTAGAGCAAACACTAAGAAGAGTTTGAGGACATGCAGATTGTAGCTATTGAGAGATGCGAAACCCGCAGGGTTCAACAACCGCTCCAGAGATCGTACTCCGGGACCATACCCCCGTAACCGCATTCGGAGCCCTTCAAGAGCAAGATCACAGGACAGAAGCAGAGACAACCATGAGAACAGAATGTGCTGGTACCACAGACGCTTCGGAGTAAAAGCTCATAGGTGCTATGCCCCATGCTATGCCCTATACAAGCCGGATTATGAGCAGGGCACGCACTAATGACAGCTACCAGTACGAGCCCGAAATCCAGCCGCCTCTTCATTAACAGTGTTAATAAAAATGCAATTTTTAGTACATATACACGGGTGCTGATTTATGTGTATACCCACGAAACAAAATTCAAGGTCGGCGCGATAAACAAGTATATGAATTATCAGCAGCGAATGGCACAACGATTGCCACCTTAGGAACTGTCACTATTATTAAACATCGGCCTCCGGAGAGATTTCACATGGAGATTTGTAATCGCTGACATCACAAGACCCATTATAGGCATCGATTTATTACCCCATTTTGACTTACTAGTCAACGTTATAAACAAACGCCTACTCGACCAGCAAACGCACCTATCGATCACAGGACGAAAATTATTCAAGAAGTCAACTCAATCAAGACTGTCACCGGCATATAACCGTACCACAGCCTTCTACAACTGTTCTCTGACTTGACACACGATACGTCACCACATTTGGACAACACTGGGAACCCCGGTCGCAGAACATCCTACATGACTAGTGTCAGATAAACTAAAAATTGCGAAGAATGAATTCGAAACCATGGTAGAGATGGGAATTACCAGACTGTCCGAAAGTTGCTGGGCTTCTCCATTACACCTAGTTCCCAAACCGGACGAGCAGTGGAGACCGTGCGGAAGCCTGAATGCCAGGACTATACTGGAGAGATATCCAATACATCCAGGACTTGGCACAAACACTCCAAGGTACGAAGATCTTTTCCACGATTGATTTGGTTTGCGCTTACAACAAGATCCCAGTAGCAATGGAAGACATTCCGAACACCACGATCACAATTCTAATTGGGCTTTTCGAATTTCCGTTAATGTCATTTGGACTACGTAACGTTGCACAAACGTTCCAGAGATTCATCATCGCACAAAAAATTTACAGAGATTCATCATCGCACAAACATTCCAGAGATTCATCATCGCACAAATGTTTCAGAGATTCATCATCGACAAAGTGCTACAAGGATTGGATTTCTGCTATGCATACATCGATGATATGCTCGTAACATCAGCGACAGAGGAGGAGCATCACCAACACCTGCATTTATTATTCAACAGACTCCAAGATTACAGTGTGGTAGTGAACTCCCGAAAATGCCACATTGGAAAATAACAAGTAAAATTCCTCGGACATCTGGTATCGGATAAAGGCACTAGCCCTCTTCAGGAAAAAGTCGAAGCAATCCAGAAATACAGTCGACCAGAAACAGTCAAAGACCTTCGAAGATTCCTTGGTACAGTAAATTTCTATAGGAGATTTATACCAGAGGCAGCGGAAATATAAGCGCCACTCAATGCATCATTACAAGGAAACGTAAAAGGGAGACATCTAGTGGAGTGGACTCCCGAAACGAGCAAAGCAATTGAGGACTATAAGGAGAGCCTTGCGTGAGCGACTTCGCTAGCGCATCCCGAGAGCAATGCCCAGCAGGCCATCATCAGCGGTGCATCCGACACAACGATAGGAGCAGTATTAAAACAGCAAGTCGACGGAAAATGGGAACACCTAGCCTAACCTAACCTAACCTAACCTAGCCTTTTTCTAGAAGAAATTCAAGTCCGCAGAAAAGAAATATGGAGAGCCTGTGATAGAGAGCTTCTAGCCATTTACCTCGCAGTGAAATACTTCCGACGTATGGTGGAAGCGAGAACATTTACCATCTATACAAATCACAAACCGATCACATACGCTTTCCGCCAAAAAAGAAAAGGCCCCCCCACGACAATTTCAACACCTCAATTACATCAGCCAATTCACAACGGACATATGACACATCGCAGGAAAAGATAACATAGTAGCCGACGCTTCATCTCGCATCGAGATTATCGAAACTAGAGAAAAGCCAATAGATTTCACAACCCTAGCAAAGGATCAAGAGACCAATGAGGAAATACAAAAGTATTTGAGTGACAAATCAACATTACAGTTAAAAAGAGTAAAAATCCTCGGCACCAACATGAAATTGTTGTGTGACATAACAACAAACATAGCTAGACCATTCGTCACAAAGCCATTTTGAAAAGCAACATTCCAATCAGTACACAACTTATCACATCCAGGCGAGAAAGCCACAGCCCAACTTACAGCAGAGCGATGTTTGGCCATTAATCAAATCCGATTGCAGGGAATGGGCACGAAACTATACAGTGCCAAAGAAACGGTCACCCGACATGTAATAGCGCCACTCGGCACATTCCCAATAAGATCGGCTAGATTCAAACACGTACATATCGACGTTAACATGTGTTGACCGATTTACGAGATGGCCGGAAGCATTCCCGATCAAGGATCAGGAAGCACAAAGTTGTTTACGCAACTAAACAATTTAGCAGGCTTAACACAATTAAACAAGACAGCGTATCACCCGCAAGCAAACGGACTGGTAAAGAGACTTCATCGACAGTTGAAAGCAGCAATTAAATGCCACCAGAATGACCAATGGACAGTCCTGATAGGGATTAGAGTAGCATGGCAAGAAGACCTGGGATGCACATCAGCAGATTTAGTCTACAGCAAATCACTTCGACTCCCACGAACGAAAGACGAAAGCAATACATACGGATCTCAAAAAGCAACTAGACGAATTATGATCAGGAGAAACCATGTTGCATGGAACAAAACGAGCATTCGTTTTCAAGGACCTCTCCTCATGCACCCACTTTAGGAGGTTCTTGAATGAGACGTCACTGTAGAAGGTTCTTTGAAATCACCCTACAGCGGACCGCATAAGATAATAAAAAGGGAGAAAAATGTTCATCATACGTTTACGAAATAATGAGAGAACGGTGAGAATCGACCGGTTGAAGCCAGCATATATCATAAATGATCCAGCTGGACCAATAAACATGAAGACAGAAACAGCAAAAGACCGAGAAACTGCAGAAGGCACAAACTTACATAAATAGAAAACAACGATGGCAGGCTGCATGGTGACATTCCTGGATAGATATCAAGCATAAGAAAACAAACTATTTGAAAGCAAATTATTGTTATACGAGACAGCAGTAAGGAAGGTAAACGACACCGGAAACAATACATTTAACACAGACAGCGAGTATGATAAACACGACAATGTAAACATGACATTGATGTTTCGAACAAAAAAAAACCGCTTACGAGCAGAAAGAAGTCATCAGGAAGTATTATGTAAGTCGACACAACGAGAAGCGTAAATATGAACAACACAATACACACTCACCGAAGCAGATGACTCAGGACAATAACAATGAACTGTTGCTCCAGTTCCAACGACACCCGAGTCAGCGATTTACAAATGGAACTGACCTGCTGAAGAAAACATTCATCAGGAACCAATTTGCTGACAAAGCGAATTTCCCAGACAACAAAGGAATCGAGAAGTATATAAGCTTAGCCCTCTCCGTACAAAATCATCTGTTATCATTCAGTCTTTCAGTCAGTCTCCGAGGTAGTACTATAGCGTAGATTCCAGAGTGACACCGGTTATCGTCTCGCCACACATCAGTCCCCGCGTCGAAGTACTGACCTTCGACTACGTTACAAGAACGCTGGGTTACAGACACCTGCACCCCAATCGTGACGTCATCACTACTAGTGGACCGAGTACTGAATAAGGACTACGGAACAACCACGCAGAACCAGGCAGCCACAACAGACGGACCTCCACTACCGTTTCTCCTATAACCTCCTCATCGTCAACTTGGGAGTGAACATGGCATTATTCACCCTGTATATTAAGGACAGGGTGAATAAGCAAATCACTAATACATTAATGTGTGGGACTTGTAAACAGTAAAATCAATCATCGGAGACTACAATCTTATTTACCACACCACCATTCATCCCTATAACTCAATGCAAAGAAAATGACGTCAAACTTAAAGGAGCAAATTTATATAATCATCGTATAATAATATATAATCATCATCATACACATTTTGGGTTGTGGATCCAGTGGAAGTGGAGGGCAACTGGAATGTGGGGACTGCAACATGGTATACACAGGCAGATCAATAGAAACTAGATTTAAAGAACATAAAAAATGCCTCACTAATAGTTAAAAATGTTCATAATATGCTAACCACATAGAAAACAACCATCAACAGACATACAGACTGAATAATTTAGAAACACTTAAAATTTATAAGTAGCCCATAAATCAGACGCACACTCCCACACAAAAAAATGTCCTTAGGTTTTCACGGCCGTTCAGAATCTTCTGTGTATAGTTTTCTGGGATATTATGCCGTGTGTGTGTGACCTCTCTGGCCAACGTTTCGGATCCCATTGCAGGGTCCATCATCAGCCCTGATGATGGACCCTGCAATGGGATCCGAAACGTTGGCCAGAGAGGTCACACACACACGGCATAATATCCCAGAAAACTATACACAGAACACTCCCACACACTTCAGTCTGTGCTCACCTGAGTCAGCTCCACACAGTTACAGTCACCTGAAGAAGGAAACAGAAAAAAAACCAAAACAATTAGCAATATGCCCGAGTCAAATAAAAGTAGAGAAAAAACAAAATAACGTTTTTATTCATAACTAGCTGTACCCGGTCATGTGTTGCTGTGGCTCAGTCTTGATAAATGGAAAAGAAAGAAAAGAGAAAGCACACGTCTCTATTATGTTTAATTTTATAAAGCTTGTGGGCATTCAATTTTGCTGCTTTTCAAAAAAAATCATGTTTTCATCTATCACAGATGTGACATCTGTATAATAGTAGGTATATAAAAACGTAGCAGGTTTATAAAAACATGCTCGTATTCAAATGCAGCATTGTGTCAAAGTCAATCCGTGAAAAACTTTCAGAGATTAAAGATTTTGAACAAAATAATATTTACATTTTTATACATTAATAGCTGTTCATTTTCCGATTTGCTCGGGTTAAGGCTTTAGTTAAAAGTAAGTTTGTGGGGGGACACAAAGGTTTCATTGTTTTATGTGTTATCATAACCATATTGTTACATCTCACACAAATTCATTTTGTTTTAAAGTAATTATAGTTTGCCATGTCATTGGCTGAATGTGGATGTTTTCAAGGCTTTGAATATAAGATTGGAGTACAGGTTTTGCATAATTCTGAGAACATGTTTTTTTCTGTTTTCTAATTGCTATAAATAAATTAATACCATTTTTTCAAATTATGTGTATGTAATTTTATTATAATTGCATAAAAGGTAAAATGTTTTTTATTCTGAATGGAATTTGTAATTAATTTTTTTTTAAATAATATAATGACGTAAATAACCTATTTTTTAAAAAGATGTTTTATTCAGGTGAACTTTTTTGTTTTATATGCCTATTTATTATTTTTTAGTTTACTATTGTTAGCGCATTGACATTGAGTGTGATTACGAAATTTTAAAATCTACAAAGTTTGTTTATTTAATGTAGATTTATTCATTAAAAATAATCAATTAATTGATTTTTTGTTTTTTCACAAAATCAACTTATATGTTGGAAACTTATAATAAACAAAACTGTATTATTTCGTATATCACATTTTTTATTTTTTAGTTTTAACTTATAATTTAAAGTTTTTTAACTAAATAATATTATTATTATTTATTAGTAAAGTATTAAAGAAGAAACAGATTTTATATTTTCCTGTAAGATGTGCGCAAAAAAATTCTGGTGCTGTTTCAGTCTCGTATATATCAAATTATCTACACAAAAAAGATTCCTCGCAAGCCTTAGGTTTTTAATTGCCTGTGATTTATGGACTTGCCTAAACATTAATCGTTTATTTGCTAAAATTTTACATTTCGTAATTGTTTAACAATTAGTCTTATATGTATTTTGTTTATTAACCTAATCAATGCTAATATATTTAATGCTTCGTGTTTGTTTCATATTACTCTAGCTCTCGAAACAGAGGGGATTTTCAGAAGATCAGCTAATGTTACTATGATTAAGGAATATCAGAACACATGTGATTCTGGAGGACAAATTCACTTTGACAACCCACATGTACCAGCGGTGTTACTCAAGTCTTTTCTGAGAGATTTAGAAGATCCAATCATGACTTTTGAGCTTTATGATGAAATCATAGAATTTCAAAGTAAGAATATATATATTAAATATTTTGCTCTGCTACACATTCTACAAACTGGTTCTTTACTTTCTTTTCTTTTCTTGTAACCTTTAAAATTTAAAATTAAAATTAAAATTAATGTGTTGGTCGCTCTTAATTATGTATTAAGCAATCAAACTCAAGGTACATGCACACCAGGGGCGTACAGTGGGAACATTGAAGCATGACTTTTACATAACTATAATAAAACATATATCTCGTAATATTCCTATCACAATGAATATCATATTATTCATATTTTGATATAAAATAATAATCTGTCACATAAATATTTAATTTCTTTTTTTCAAAAATACATGATTTTGTAAAAGTTATCCTCAATGTTCTCACTGCATGCGCCAGACATACACTCATATGAACATTATAATGATTAATTTATTGATAATGTAAATTTTTACTTTTTTACTGAAGTAGAATCCCAACATGATTATGTATTTTTACATTTGATAGCTTTTTTAAATCATATTTTACATTATAATCCAATTAATTTATGTTTCCCATATCATTTTTATAGCGTGGTCAAAGGAAGACAAACCGAGAAGAGTTAAAATACTTATTTTGGAAAAACTGCCCATGGATAATTATAAATTGCTAAAGTATATAATGCAGTTTCTTTGGAAGGTAACATCATTTTCATAACTAAAAAATATTATTTTTTGTCATTTTATAAAATAAGTCACTTTAAGGCTAGATATCCGTTTCATAAACATGCGTATCTGTCAAATTACGTCGATAGAACATGAGCTTTCAAGCCGTGCGCGAGATGTCATCTGAGCGTAAATCAAATAAAACTTGCACTTTCGTCACATATTTATGGCATATGTTGCTAAAACAGTAAGGTTTTGATAGAAAGAGATGGTCATGTATTCTTCGATTTCGTCGGCATTGCCATTGAGATTTATGCGCTGATCGTAAATGATGGTAAAAGGAGTACAACTACTAAAAAGGGTCATTAGTTGAAAATATTTACATTCAGTAAATAGTTTGCCTCTTTTTACATTACTTCATTACTAACGTTTTTACATTACTTCATTACTAACGTAATATGTACTCGCTCGAGCCGGAACCCAAACTGATGGCCCGTTGAAAATACAAAATTCATTCAATTTTTGGAAAGAAAAAAGGGAATTTCACTCGCAAATTTCAATGAACGTATAGTTGATTTTATAAATATTTCGATGTAAAACCTGGGGAAATTAAAATATTCTTCTGCGTAAATTGCATGAAATATTTGTAAGGGAATGTATGGAGATAAAATGGGACTTCGACTTTTCGGTGTATATAGAGGAAAAACGTGAAAACGAGGAATGTAAAACTGTATTATTATGTATTTACTATGCTAATGCAAAGATCATGACATTTCTGTCAATAAAGTACCCGATATTGACATATTGTTCTTCTCATATATTTTTAAATCTTTTTTTCAGTTTTGTAAAATTTCAAAAAAATTCTTAAAGTAAAATGTATTGATTTGTGGCACAAGGGGCTAAAAATTATTTCGAATTATCGGGTTTAATTTACTATGAAATTAACATTTTGGGATTGTGGATTTAAAAAATTTCAAATTATGTCTAATTTTGAATTATCAGGGTTTGAATTAACGGGGTTTTACTATAAAAGCCAAAATGCTAAAAATACGTATTTTATGTTGATTTCCATTACATGTTTAAAGATACACCTATAGGTATGTTAAAATTTTATAATAGACTAGTTGATTTCTTGCGATTAGCTTATCAATACTTACAAATACTGCGAAAGAATCATTCCCTCCTATAGCTGTGGTTTTTAATCCTAACTACTGACTAATTTTATAAATGCTCCATATGCAGTATTGCACTTACACTAACAATATGGTCATAATTTTATTAAAATATGAGATTTCAATATTTTTCTAAAAAAACATTTCTGGTGCACTGTTTGTTATTATGATGGACAAAGTGTTTCACGCTTTTGAGTCTTTTTCATCAATTTCTCTGGCAATGACTGATCAGTCTGTGGTTATGAGAAGCAATGATGAGTCTATTCTTCAGGTCGTCCGGGATTTAGAATTCTTGAAAATGCACAGGCACCATGTTGTCATACAACAGCTAACACAGTCAAATTGAACTCTTTTAGGAAAAAGTAGCTCAACAGAGATATGCTTATTTACCATACTTTCTGGCGACTAATAAATATGTCATGTTACTTTATAAAATTTATTATTAGATTTATGTTTATTATAATAATTTATATTAGGCTTATTAGATTTGTGTATTTTTCAGGTCATGGACAGATGCGACCTGAATAAGATGACTAGCAGCAATTTGGCGGTTGTGTTCGGTCCAAACCTCATATGGCCCGCTTCTGGTCAAATGTCTTTGCAAGCTATTGCTCCCATCAATAGTTTCACCGATTTTTTGTTGCAAAATCAAGAAAGTATTTTTATTATATAATTTGTTACATTGTTTATCTTTGGTGTTACTAAATAACTAACTCCATAATATTGAATTCCAAATATTATTAATGCATTTTGACTGAACTAAAATGTTTTTCAATGGTCTGTCTCTTTGTCTCGATATTTCCTTCTATTGTCTACTACTATTCAAGTAGTTTCAATTAAAATTAATCCTTTACTTTTTTAGACCCTTAGCATGGTTGTCGACTTGTAAAAGGTAACCATATTCTTGGAGTACTGAGATTGAGGGAGAGGGGTTGGATGAGACAAGAGTATTGGTAGAAAGGGTATTAGTAATTTGTTAGAAGAAGTGGTGTTAGTGTTTATATGTCTTCCCAACAAATGCATTCCATTTTTCTTTCAGTTTATTTTAAACTCTTCTTATTCCCTCGCACATTTCCAAAGATAAGTTTAACAATATTCTTATAAATCTAGTGTCAATCTTTTCAGTCATTGCATGCTTTAAAAAATGTCTAGGTTGACTGGAATCTGGTGTAGCTA
The DNA here is from genome assembly GCA_016648135.1 of Agrypnia vestita. Classification (NCBI taxonomy): domain Eukaryota; kingdom Metazoa; phylum Arthropoda; class Insecta; order Trichoptera; family Phryganeidae; genus Agrypnia; species Agrypnia vestita. The sequence continues at coordinate 21,537 of JADDOH010018579.1, forward strand.
AATATATAAATTATGTATACAATATATTTTTTCCAAACATTTGAGGGTAATGTCGCCTTACTCATGATTTTATGGGTAAATAAATTAGTAGCAGTCATGAAACAATTGAGGAATACTTGATTGATAATATAAAATTATGTGTAATACTGTAATTATGATTGAGGAATGTAATAATAATTATTATTAATCTGTTAGATCCATGCCATTGAAAATGCCTCTCTTTAATAAAAAATGTTTTAATGTTTCCTTTCTTGAATATTTCATCAGCAATGTTGAGTGGAGTAACAAAAGTTAAAATGAATAATATTTTTTCAATTTTTTTTTTTTTTTGTTTAACTTGTTCTGTAAGTTCTTCACTTAGAAAATATTCTACATCAGTCTAGTAAAAATATAAAAAATACATACAGTCGAACTTTGTTATAACGAACATGACAGGACAGACTAAATGTCAAACGTCGAGTACACACATTTCAGAATAAAACATGTGAAGTCGCCTGAAGATGTGATGCGGGGGATCTATCCAGTCAACAACGTTTGGCAGCTCTCAGAAATACCCGAGTGTAAAGGTGTTTCATATAGTAACACATTAAATTAGATAAATTTATTACATTTTCACATATTTTTAGCCATTTGAAACCTTAAAACTAAGTAAATACCTCAAAATAGATCAAAACTAAAACACTTAATTGACTCTTTATTAGTCGATTAGGCTAACATGTGCTTCGTATATCAAAAATGGCAGCACTTTGAGATACAGTTGTCGTGGATACAGTTGTCTCTTTGAATGTCAAGTCGGCTACTGAGTTGACAGAATCAATGCTATACACTCAATAATTAGAAAGAGAAAACAAAAAATATCCGCCATGTTAGTCATTTTGATTAACATGGCGGATATTTAGATATGTAGCCCTCTGGGGTTAATGATCAATATAATTTGATTGTAATTGAATGTCCAGGATTAAATATACTCGTATAGCGTACCTTTGCGCCGATGACACAAATCCGTAATTAAAAATAATATTTATTAACAAGCTCATGAATATACTTAATCACAAATAATTTTGAATTTTTTGTGAACCGAGAGACACTTTCATTTTCTGTTTCTGGCGGAAGGATTTGTATGTAACTGATTTTGCTTTAAAATATTAATACAGTTATCTGCATATAATAATCTGACATTTCAAAAATTTTAAAATCCCCTAATGATTGTGTTTATATGACAGAAATTATCAAAGAAATGCCGACGAACTGTTGTTTAGCTAACATGTGTCATTTCTGAAAGCACAAGTTTGAGTACATCATAAAGTGATCGTAAATCATTGCACATTGTCATAAGTATAACATATTTATTGTTATTAGTATTGTTTTTTTTCAGTGACCACTAAAAAAAAAACAAGTTTGCGATTTCCAAAATTTCTGTAGCCACTAACAAAGCATGTTGTTTGCAGTTTCCAAAATTTGTTCAGTATATCCGGAAATCATGCTTGTTATGATTGTGATATGTACGTACATATATGGAAATATGCGAAAATCAAAATTATTTTATAGATTTGGTCAATTTACCAGGGATCTCCTTATATCCCATCTCGTTATAACCAAGTTCAATTGAATAAAAATAACAAAATAATATTGGTGAAGATTTTTTAATAATGTTATAATGAGGCAACATACATAATACAGAACATAACAGATAACATTTTTATAAAACACATGCACGAACCACGATTTTGGCCTATAATTGGTCATTAAAGAATTTTTTCTTTTCGCTGATTTATTTGAAATATTTATTAGTTATAAGATTCAATAAGTGTTAAACTATTGGCCAAGCCTAATAATGTATAATTCAATCAAATTGAAAATCAATATATGTACGCATATTTGATTGATAATAATGATTACTAGAATCATTTCCGTACTATGTTGGACTTTTTTTTTTCCATTTATTTATACTGTCCAAACTATCTTAGTTATAGATATTTGTGTGCATATTGTTGTTGGTATCTGGTGGGATGCTATAAATTTGCATATTATTGAAATATTCTTTCTCTTGTACGATTGTCAAATAGATAGAATATTAAAAAATAAAACAGGAAAGTTAATATGTTGAATACATATAGATTTTCGGTACACTCTGAAGTAAAACTTAAAACTGAATTTATATATTTATTCTGTAAACAAAATACAAAAAAAAATATATTGTCACAACACATTGAAAACGAATATCTTGGAATTAGAAAAATATTTATTTTGGTTGATTATGATGAATATGATTAAAATAAATTGGTATGTATTTCTTACAGAAATATTAATGTTTCTAAAAGTCCTTAGTTAAACTGGTGGCATTTATAATTGGTCAAAAAGATTACTTGTCTTTTTATATGATGCTGTACTATAACTTGACTTATGTTTCAAAGCTTAACTAGGAATATGGTAAAAGGATCGGTGAAGTTTGTAAAATTAATATTTTGTGAGCTAAGTGCAAAGATGTTCCTTTATTACAAAAAATTGAAATTGAACATTGTACATTTTTATACATAATATATTTTCTGGACAATACTGCATAAAATATTACACATAACTATTATACTTTTATTAATTTATTATATATTTACTTGTGATTTTGATTCTTGTATACACGGTGTCTAAACCAGTAGCAAAAACTTTACAGGTGGATACCTGCCATTCGATAATCGATAATAATTAGTCGAAAATGTTAAAACAACCATGACCTAATGTCAATACTTGTAGACAATATCAAAGTGTCCATTTTTTTTTCAATATTTCTGACTTATTTTTTTGCTAAATGTTAAATCATCATTACAGTAACTTATATCGATTTTGAAAAATTTATTCGCTTCAATACAACTTAGACAAAATGATAAAATCTTGTAAAAAAATGATATTTTCAATTTTTGCAAGGTTTTTATTATTTTATTCAACTTGTATTAAAGCGAATGAATTTTTCATAATCAATATAAATTAATGTAATGATAGTTCAACTTTTTGCAAAAAACAAGTCAGAAATATTGAAAAAAAATGCAAACTGTGATATTGCATATCTCCAAAACGGTACGGTTGCTTGAACATTTTTGACATTACCAAGGCAGAAATCTACCTGTAAGGTTTTTGCTATCAGCTATGGAACACCTTTATATGTATTCATTTCATATACCATTCACGGTAAATGTTAAAAAAAATTATCACTTGCAAGAAGGAAAAAAGTCAATACCAGTCAAGTCACCACAAATTATTTACCAAAGCGAGACTTGACACAATCAAATAAATTTTCTTCACATGTTTTTCAAAACACTATTTTATCAAAATCTATTTTCTAAGAATTTTTTTTCTTCTTACTGATAATACGAAGCAAACAACATGTCAGTGTCTTATTTTCTGACAGGTAATTGGATATTTCAAATTCATATTTCATGATGGAAATTACTTTGCAAGCTAGAACCTTCACTTGACCGAGAATTTTCAGATAGAATAAGCTATGTGCATTTCACAATACAAGAGTGCACAGTTTGAAAGTTTTTGCTGCTTGAAACGGATTTTCCGCTTTAAAATTAAAATGAGTATTTTTCTTAATCAGAAAAAATTCTATATTATACACAGGGTTCGAGGATATATATCCGCGGATATATATATATTACGATATTTATGGCTCGATTTTTATTTTTGATATAATCCAAGAAAATTTTCTGTTAATGTTAATAGATGGCGCTAGTTGTATTTGAAAAATTGCTACAGTTTTTTTTTATACCTGCGGTCGTTAGTAGATGGCGCTAATTGTATTTTAAAAAGTGCTATGGTTATTTTTTAGTCTAATTTGTTTCATATAATCCATTTTTTATTTCACACAAAGAAACAAACACCTATAACACTACATTAGAAACAGCAACTTTTGTAACTTATATATAATAATTGCATATATAAGCTTTTTTCAGTATGCAATTCATTTATTTAATAAATAATAATTCATATAAAAAATAAAAAAATTTAATTCCTAATTATTTCAAGTTTGTATCAATCGACGTGTGCAAAAAAGGAGAAAAAGAAATTTGGATATATATCCAATTTTTGATATATATCGGATACATATCAAAAAATCCGATTTTTAGATTTTTATTGTAAAAATTGGATTTTTTCGAACCCTGATTATACATAATACAAAAAATGTCTATTAAAAAAATAAAAAAAAATCATAAAAATCGGATTTTAAAATGTATATTGAGGTAGCCAAACAATTTTTATACCTTTTAACTGTCTAAAATCTGCTAAAAGCTAAAAATATTTCTACACATAACATTTTTAATTGTGTTGTTTGGTGTAGTATTATTTTCCTGTATAACCTCAAACTTCTTTGCCTTGGTTTTTTTTACGTGAATACCTAAAATATGAAGGTTTATCAACAATTTTTAAATTGATATTTTTGCTGGAGGACATTATACAAAAGTATGTAAAAATTTTATGTTTTCAAATATCTTTATGTCAAAATTTGCATTATTATGGTTTTTTGAGAAAAAGTTGTTAGAAAAAGCATTTAAAAATTTAATAAATACTATTGTTTGCATCCGGCCGACAGGATATGAGTTTGCTATATTTTTCCAAAAGTATTACGTATTACATTTGTAAAATAAATTTTTGAACCGAGTATTTAATGTGTGATTTTAAGAATTTCTAATTTAGTTGTGCTTTTGTTACACAATGTTAACATTTTTGACAATTCATAAAAGGTGTGTGTTGTACATTTATTGATATGAGTTTAATAAACTAGTTATTATTGTCCAGGAAATATGGTTATTTTTCTTTTTTTAAAATTAAAACCATAGTATTTTTCTGTTGATTCTTATATTTGTAGAATTGGTTTATTTTATCTATTTGTAAGAAATTTTGAATGATGGCTATCAGAATCAACGAGCTGTTTTTTGATGTTTGGTATAAAAGAGTTTTGGGACACTTGTACAAATTATTAAATTTTAAAAATTAGTAATTTTAGGTTGTTACGGTTTTATTGTTTGTAAAGTAGATATAATATTGACTGTATCCTGAACTTGTTTCCAAATGTATGTACTGACAGTTTTCCGTATTCACGGCAAACAAAAAAAAATTTTTGTAAGGGAGAGTGGCTTACTTCCTGTGAGCAAAAGATTTTGAACTTGAATCTGGGTAATAATTTTTCGAAATTTTCTTTTGAAACTTTTGAAATAATAACCCGTTTAGTAATTTATTGATTATTAAATAAATTTATAATGATTATAACATTTTCAATTCTGATACATCTTCTTTAGTAATATTACTAATATTAAAGTTAATACTAAAGGGCTACGTACTACTTGGGGTTAAGGCGGTACATACATTTTTCAAGCTGTCAAAAGTGGCGATATGCGTCGGATAAATCATGCTACTTCAATACGAGATTGAGACATGAACAAACGTCATATCAGATAAACCTTGCACGAGCGTATTTTTATGTGTCCTTGTGAGATAGAAAGATTGCGAGGAAACGAGACAACCATATGGAATACCGACGTTTAAAATATATGGGAACGCAAGTCATGCTCGCGTACTATTATTAGAATTTTAAATGTTTTAAGTCAAGAATTTAAAAAAGCATATTTATATTTCTCCAATAATTTGTGTGTTGTAAAAAAAGTAAACAAAAATTTTTCTTAAATCACTGTTTTTTAATTTAAAACTTATGTCAAATAAGCAGATTTAGATATTATTTTGACTTCCGACTGAATGTCAACCTGTGAATTTAATTTAATTTAAATAATTTTTATCTAAAATAAACAAAAAACTACTACAACAATATGTATTAAATTAAAAATCATTTATCTATATTTTAAAAATTATCTCGTAAATTAATATCTTACTTGACTTTCAAATAACAATGATATCAACACGAATATAGTAAACATAGCGGTCACCAAAGCACACAAGTGAAAGTGACGTACGTTTAATATTAGATAATGAGTAGAAATGCAATTTAATACAAAACTAGTTAAAAAAACATTATTATCTGCGATGAATTGATTGCTTTCGATTAATATGATATTATTTTGAACTAAAGTCAAATTTGGCATAAAAACACGTTTTAAAGTGATTTTTTTATGAAAAAATTATTGGACTACGTGAGTGCGTCTGCCTCTCCAGGCTGGCGTGCGGATTGTGGTCTCCAAACTGCGTAATTTTTTGACGCATTTCATACTATAGAATTTTTATTTTTAAATATTAATTAACGAGTTTTTAATAAAAAATGTAGCTTTTTAATAGTGAATGAAGACTCAAAGTGCGAATGTAGATACAATATATCGTTTAAAATTATCTTTTTATGTGAATAAACAATAAATCCATTGCATGTTTGAAACATTGTAACTTTATTAATATTGAATATTTCTTAATTTCCTACGTAGGGATTCTAGATAGTTAAGTAAACTTTATACGTATGAAAAAACATATTATGCTTACACACAAATTTTAAACGAACCACACTTTGCCCGGGAACATTAAAAACGTTTTTTTGCCGCAGCCTGTGGACTAATGCCTATATTTTTCTTAATAATTGTAAATAATGTTCAGTTTATTACTTTTATATAAGAACAAAGGCTCTATCTAAGTTATCACCCTAAAAAATTGCAATCTATCATATACATTCTGATATAAATGAATAATAAAAACCCACATTTTCGTAAAAAACGCCAAAATATGCATTTGCAGTGAATGTACCGCCTTAAGGAGGAGACATTAGAGTCAGGTGGATGTAGAGGAGGGGCCAATAAGCACAGAAGAGGGGATGTAATGGAAGGTGTTTTAATATTAATAAAAAATTTCTTACAATTATTGCTAAATTTTTTAAGATATCTTTTTTCATATATATTTCCTTTCTTTTTTACAAATGTGTACCAATTCTACGTAAGAACTGGAGATCATTTCAACAGTGATAGCTAGAATTGGTACACATTTGTAAAAAAATGAAGGAAACTTTATAAGATGTCTTAGAAAACTTAGTGATTAATTGTAACAAAATTGTGATTAATAAAATACCTTCTATTACATCCCCTCTTCTATCCCCTCTTCCATCTTCCATCCACCCGACTCTAAACTCTCTACTCCTCAATCCTATGTAGTACATAGTCCTTTAATCTTATGTTTATTATTAGTCATATTACTGAAGATATGTCAGTATTGAAAAAGTTTTAATTATAGTAACTAATAATTAATGAAAGTAAACAGTATGGTTATTATTTTAAAATATAATTTGAATCTGAGTATGTACAGCTAGTATTTTATTACCTAAGTAAATTTTAATTAATGTGATTTAAAGGAGTCAAAGAGTTCAACTTCTTTCGGGTTACCAATTTTAGATTGTCATAAATATGGTGATGTCCTAAATATGTACATGTCCTTCATAATTTATTTGTAGTAATCCCACATCCAGAATTTGAGAGAATGTTAAAAGTTTTTTTTCTATAACTATTATCGTATTAAAATGTTTAACATTACAATATAATATTATATTTACATATCGTCGTCTTGTACAAGTAAAACTGAGCAACTGCTAAATGTTTATTTTGTATACAATAAATCCAGAATTTAAATTTAATGCTACACCATTTGTCTTACTAACAGCCCTTGGTAAAACTCCTTAATGAATGTACTTTTGCAGTTGGTTAGTTTTAGTTGATAGTTGACAATATATTATCTAATATAAATATAATATAAATATAAGACTATTTAACTTGTTAGAAATTATTCTTTAATTAATACCATATTTGTCAATGGTGTTTTGTGTATTTGTTGTACAATTAATTAAATAATAAATACTACTAACCTGTAAAAGATTAAAATGTGGCAAATTATATTAAACAGACTGTATTTAAGATTTTTTTCTTTAATTGAACTGTGTATTTATTGATAGTTATAATGTTTAATAAAACATCATATAAAACATTTATTTTAGTACAAACTAAGAACGTTACATCATCTTGAGACTAAATATTTAAACTTCATTTAGGCATTGACTAAAATTAAATGCATTCTGGAATTGGGTTAATTCAATACTTTTATGGCTAACTCATGCACACACCATTTAATTCTAAAATTAATGATTTTTTAATTCCTCTAAATTCAGCCACATTTAATTGGCACTATGTACTTTCCTAATGTATTTTTATTGGAAATATTATGAATCATCTTAGGACAAATAAGGACATTATTTTTTTTTAATAGGAATATTACAATGAAAACCCAGGTGCCAGATTCGGGTTTGATGGATTAAATTGAAGTTCGTGGTATTTCTTTGAGGTAGTTCAGAAATTGTAAAAAAATTTACTTTACAATTTTAACGCAGAAAAAATAAATGTCTCATAGACAAATGTAAGAGGATCCTATTATGTATTCCCAAAAAGCATCTCAGTATTGACAACTAGCTTTAAACTTTCTTGAATTGCTAGTCATCACTAAATTTTAGTTAACTCTCTTGAATCCTGTGCCTACATTGCTTCAAGACAACTTATCTTGAATCATAATTAAAGTGCAAGAATAAGTCTTGGGAATGTAAAAAGATAAAGGTGTTACAAACAATAAATAGTTTATTAAAATATATTACTTAGTCATTGAAACTTCTGTTTATTTGTATTCAACTTATGTTGTTGACGTACAGCCTGATCATCGTGCACAGCAGAGATTATTTATTATTACAATAAACTTCTATACTGCAATGTTCCGAGGAGAAGTGTCGTAAATATTAGAATAACAAAAGTTTGTAATATGTATTTAAATGTTCAATTCCATGACAGGTAATCCAAATGTAAATTTTTCTATTGAATGTGAGTTTTCAATTTAAATTTAATTTTCTTTCTTATAAATATTTGGCACAAATAATATACACATTTTTCTGTGTGTAAGTGCGTACACGTTTCCAAATCTTAAAACAAGTAAAATTTACTTTATTTTTAGTTGGCAGGTTTTATTTTCGTTTTTATATTTATATTTAGTTTTACTCTGAAACTAATCACTGACCTAAATTTATCAATGGTTAAAGATAAAATTAATTTTATTTTAATTATTTAAAATATGTCTAAATATATTATATTTTTATTTTAGTTTAAACCTTTTTTTAATCATTGTGTGAAATTGCTGAAATTACTGATAAATATCACTTTTCTTCTTACATGCTAATGCATGAGTCCATCTTGAAATTATTATAATAATAAAGTTAGAAAATTCATTGATCTTAGTACATATTCAAGAAGGTACTAAAAATTATTATTTGTTTCGTTTCCTTAATAATATTCATATAATAAAGGGACTTCTTAAATTAAGGATTTTTTAACTTAATTTTTTTGTTTAAAATTAGTACTTCGATAACAACAAAAATCTCAACTCACTGTCTCAAATTATTTATGAAGTAGTTTTGTTGGGATTACAATATTTCATTCCTTCAAAACTTATACACAATTTTTTAACTGATGGGAATAACAACAAAGAATCAGTAATATTAAAAAATCTGTGAATTACAGATTTTATAGTTACAAATAAATTCTTAGGAAATTTTTAAATATTGAAAATATTAATATTAAGAAAATAAATACCATGAAGTCCCTTATTTCTGTAAACAAAACAAATTGTATTTTTAGCGTAATATCTCAAAGAGATTAACTAGGAATTTTTTACTAAAATGTTATCATGACAATTATGTATTTCAAAAATATTTTATTATTTTGTGTGCGATTGTGAGGAATATTTTTCAGGTGGACCAATAGCTGATTTAATACTTAGTTATAATTTTAGATATGTATTAAATACCGGCCTTTGTAAACTGTGACTACACAAAAAAAAAACTGTGGACACATTTTCACTTTCTCAATAAAATATAACAAATGACTAATAAAATAAAATAAAATCCTGTATATGGATATTGAGGCAATAATATTTAAACTGAATACAGCTAATGTTTTGTATAATTGTCTCTTATCATGTTACTTTTTCTTATAAGAATACACAAGAATAATCTATGAAGATTGATCTTCATTCTTTTAATATCATCATCATAAATATGTATTACTAACTGTGGATTTTCAATAAAATGAAATAACTAAAAATGGAGTTTAGCTTGAAATATTTGTTTTTAGATAATAAAATAAATTTTATGTTTCGAACTTCTGCAACAATTGATAAGAATTTTGACATTAAGAAATGTGGAACATGACATTATTTTTATCACAAAGGCTAATTGAAATCCAACTACCCAACAGTCCTGCCTGCACATACAACGTGGGATTCGGTACACATAAATTATCACATCCACAAACATAATGTTTTTAAATATACTCGTAATGTTTTTAAATGTACTCGCATGATGTATCTAAATAATTAATTGCAAGTCACGCAAATCATATGAAATTAACTATTTGAGTTACAAATAACTTAATCACTCATCATGTACTCAAAGCACAGATCCCTCTTGTACATATATTTTTCCGTCTTTTGGATTTAAATGAAATGGTTTTTAAAGTTTTCTTATTAATATAAATTGTTTGATACTTGAAAATCCAATCAGAATTATTATTTTTATACACTGTTTTAAAAGATCACATTTTTATGGACATAATTATTGATCTAGGTTATCAATAGAGCTTGTATACCATTATCTTTATTGAACCTATAAGGGCGTAACAATTACCAAAGTATGTAAACACATTTTTCAAAATATTTTTTGTTGCAAGTATGATGGTTATATATAATTTATATTAACCTAAAATTAGAAATGTAAATATGTATTGGTTATTTATTAAATTAGAATAAAATTTAAAAAGTTTATTATTTATCTTATTACTCTATGAAATATAAATGGTAAGTAATGTGTGTTTAATTTATTGGAATGAAGGCGTGAACAGAGATATTACATTTTAGGTTTTTTACTAGCCTATAAATTTCTTCAATACTTCTTATATTCAATATTTCTTCAATAATATGCTAATTTAGATTTAAAAATGTTCCTTTTTTACATTGGGTTAAAAATATGGTACATTGGGTTAAAAATATGGCCAATGGCTTCGAAACATGTTAAATTTTTTTCAATAAAAAAAGTGGTGTTTACAAAATTAATTTATATAAATTATAATTATGTCACCACAAAATAATTTTGCAATAAAAAATAATAGCTTATGATTAAGTCTGTCTCGCCCTACGCGCGCATTCAAATTTCAAGTCTGTCATAGTATCATGTACACAGATCTGCACTCTATGGTGGTGTACTTTAGAGTTGAAATGCAGTACCCGTCGAGCCGTTTACAAGTCGACAGCGAGAGATGAGAGAGAAATTAACGGAGACGTTTTGTCTTGCTCTCGCTCGTTGCTTTGGACTATGTTGAATTACGAACGAAGGATTCTTCGTTTAGTCGTCTACGTCTACGAATTCAACTAGTCCATGCGATAAACGTAAACCGTCGACGCGTCGGTGAAACGTCAACGGTTGATTTCAACTAGTCCGTCCATTCAATGCCCATCGCTAAAAACAGACTTACGATTTGTGAGGCATAACAATATTTTTATTTTCTCAGTAAGATAAGATAAGCTGAGATTTGTATAAAATAGTGAAACTATTGAAATAATTCAATTTACAGGATCTATTTATTAATTTATTTCTTTAATCCATTATAATAATTTTTGAATTGAATTGTTTATCTAATAGGGTAACTAGCATTTTTAATATTAATACTAGGTGCCCGTTGCACGACTACGCGTGCAATTCAGCCTGGCGGCAGACTCACTGTCGATTAAGTAACGAAGAAGAAGACGACGGACTCACTGTTGGTTGAGTAACGAAGAAGAAAGTTAACACTGCGCGCCGAGCTTCCCTTTCCGGTGACGCCCCGATCGCGAAGATCGGACTGCGCGTTCGGGAGTAAACATCGAAAAACTTAAAAACAAAATGTATCCGAAATTTTCGAAATGGCTGCGTAAAGGCCAAATACCTGTGCGGACGAAACGCCCACTCTGCCGTTGGATCGCCCGCTGCGCGGTCGAAACGCCCACTTTTTCGTCGGATCGCCCGCTGCGCGGTCGAAACGCCCACTCAACCGTCAAATCGCCCGCTCTACCATCGAATCGCCCGCTGCGCGGTCGAAACGCCCACTCTACCGTCGAATCGCCCGCTGCGCGGTCGGAACGCCCACTCCTCTACCGTCGGATCGCCCTCTGCGCGGTGCGACAATTTTTCAAAATTTTACTCTTAATGAAACCCCAAAAGACCCACTGTAAGGAATATCAAAATAAATTGAATAATGTAAATAAATATAAGTCAAATAACATAAATAAATGTATGAAAATATAAGTATATCCCTCACGCGACGAAAATAAATAAAGGATAAAAATATATCCAAAAAAATATATGTATGACATATTTTCATAATTTTACTCCTAATGAAACCCCAAAGACCCCCTGTAGGGAATATCAAAATAAATTGGAAAATGTAATGAAATATACAACGTAGAAATTTTTTTTTCAAAAAAGTAATATGTACTGACCTCTACTGAAACATTTTCGTAATTTTTGAAAATAAAAATTGCAAGTCTAATAACATAAATAAATGTATGAAAATATAAGTCCCTCTCCACCCCTCCCCGCGAGGAAAACTGATTTCGAAAAAAAATTTCAACAAAATATCTCCAAAAAAATACGAACGGACTTCAAATCGGATGACAAACGCTCGAGTTACGTACGTTACGTACGTACGAAAAAACGGTTGACAACCCCACGACGAAAACAGATTTCGTAAAAAAATTTCAACAAAATATCTCCAAAAAAATACATGTATGACAAATTTTAAAAATTTTATTTCCGTTTTAAATATTCAGAAGAACTATAACGTGTCCACGTAATCTTTTCAACCCTTCGCAAAAAAACGTGCTTTTCCTAATTCTTCAAAATATTATTACTGTCAGTATTGAGCGTTAATTGTAAACTAAAAAGCGCTCTTTATTATAAAATATTAAAATCCTGTAAAAAAGTAACGTGAAATCAAAAACACAAATTTATTTTAAATTGTCATTATATTTCATACTCGCAGAGAAAACCATAAATATGTGCGAAAAAAGTTACATAAACCACTTTGTGATAAACAAAGAAGAAGATGTAGAAAATAAATATTAAAATGTCACTCGGTAAAGACTTGTCTATTGTAATTTTTTTCTAATTGTGTTTGTCATTTAAACTTGCAGAGAAAACCCTAAATATGTGCGAAAATAACTTTATAAAACCCTTAAAAACGGCCTTGTAAGAAAAAGGCTTCATATATATACAGCTCGAGTTCGTCAATTTATAGGTGACGTCACTCTCGGTTCCATTGCACGATCAAATAATAAATATTGATTGAATTTACGTAAAATATACGAAAATTCTCCTACACATCCGACCGTCACGGAGGTAACCCTCAGACTGAAATTCAACAAAGATTACAGCGACGTTTTGGCAAAACGGAAAAACGAGAAAAAAACTGGAAAAAATCGAAATGTCCATTTTGGCGACAAACAATCAAACATTTAAACATTCAAACATATATCGCGGAATGTGATCTATTTTTTTAATATATATAGAAGACTAGGTGCCCGTTGCACGGCTACGCGTGCAATTTAGCCTGTCGGCAGACTGTGCCAGATTATAATATTCGATAGAAGAAGATGAGAGCTATCTGTGGTATTTTTTAAAATTGAAATCGGATGATAAATGACCGAGTTGTGAAAGATCTTGTGTGGGGGTGAGAACTTCGAATTTTAAAAACCGTAGGGTGTAAGAAGAAGCCGCTGCGCACCCGAAGCCGCGCAAAGGTAAGTGAGACAGCTCCCGCTTTGCGGTCGCAGACGCCCGCTGTACGGGCTGACAAAAGTCGCCGCGCGGCTTTGCCGCGCGGCGTCTGTCATGGGAAGGCGCGGACGGGCTGCACCCGTCTAGGACTTTTTAAATTTTCGAAATCGGACATCGCTTCGCGGAGATATCCATGAAAAACCCAAAAACCAAAACCTAACTTAACCTTACCTAACCTAACCCAATCTAACCTAACCTAACCTAACCCAACCAAACTAAACCTATCCTATCCTAACCCAACCTTACCTAACCTTTCCCAACCTAACCTAAAGTTACCTAAGAATCTGGAAGCAAATTAACATAAGAAAAAATATATTTCCAATTTTAGAGTACTAATTAGACAAAAAAAAATTTACATTTTGGTTTTTTGATTTTGTTTATTTGTATTTGGAAAAAAAAATTGGGTTTTGGCTTAAAAAAAATTGTGGTTTTTGGTTTTTGGAAAAAAAAATATTTAGGACAAAACACTTTGACAATTTTTCAAAATGTCAACTCTGTATATAATTTTCCAAACGGCTAAAACGTAAGGTCACGCTTAAATTATTCAAAATCCCCAAAATGTGACGTCAAAAACTAAAAAACACTGTAGAATATTTCTTAAATAATCATAAAATATAATTTCGATAAAACGCCCATTTATGCAATTTTACGTTATTACCATCATAAAAAAACATCCTGTATAAAAAAAATACGTCATCAATGTTGAAAATCTAAAATCCAAAAAAAAAATTTAGAGTGATCACAGATTAACATGATCACAGATTGCATAAAAAAACACCCTGTATAATATTTCCCATCCAAGCGTATTTTCAAAATCTTTACGTCACATCTA
>JADDOH010018580.1:0-11172 GCA_016648135.1 Agrypnia vestita
GCCGCTCCGAGACGTTTCCGCGTTGAGATATCTTGTTGCATTTTTACATCTCATACCGGATTTAAGCAGATTCGTGTGTCTGTGTGTGTGCATATTGTTTTCGGGATACCAGCGGCGGATGACCCACTCAAGATGGGAACGAAAGTGATAAAATATATTTCATATGGAAACTAACATCCATGAATTTATTACGAAAAACAGTTTTCAAGGGACTTCAGTTTTAACAGACATATTTTAATATTGAATCCTGCTAATTTAAAAACGTTTGACACAAAGATCTTCTCAAAATTAGTTTTACAGGTTATTTGGAATAATCCAAGACTATGGTCCCGTTGTTCATACAATGAAAATAAGTATTTCACTATATAATTTAATGTTCTGTTAATTTAATCTAACTAAAATAATCGTAACCTAATAACCTAACCAAACCAAACCTAATAACCTAACCTAACCTCATATATTGCCTATAAATTGTCAAAATATGCAGTGCATTTTTCGAAATTTTAAGGTGTAATATCTTATTTCATACTTACTTTTTAAACGTAAATTATCTTTCATTTTGTTATTAGCACATTCAATAATATAGTGAAATAATCATTTTCGTTGCATATGCAATGTGACCATTATCTTGGATTTAGCCGGTTATTTTTCTGTTATAAATAAATTCACAGTTATTTTTTTTAAATATCCCAATTATAGTAATTTCATTGTCTGTCTGTCCGCGTAACTTCGTTTAACTTCCGTAATTTTTCTAATTTTTTTTTCTAATAGTAGTAGGTATATCACTTTATTTTATTTTTTGTTTATTTATTGTTTATTTACATTTACATTAGTTAATACGAGATACTAATAACTGCCACACTAGGTAAAAACCTATTCTGTGGCAGTTATTCTCATATGGTATTTATGTAGTAATAAAAAATAACAATTAAAGATTCAAAATCTAAAAGAAAATAAAAAGAAAAGAAAATATACATACAAAATCAAGATAAGAATTTAAAGTAAATCATAGGAATACCTATATCTAAGAGAAAAGAAAAGAAAAGAAAATACACATACAAAATTAAGATAAGAATTTAAGTACTTACAAAAATAAATATTATATTATAGTATACTATAAATTATATAAATAGTTCTTGCCAATTCAGAAATGAAATTTTGAAAATTGAAACAGAAATGAAACTTTGAAAATGGTTTATAAAAAAGACTGATAAATAAGACGTTATGCGTAATAAGAACTCTTCTTGACTTACAATTATTAACCTTGAATTAAGGTAAAACAGACGGTTTATCTGATGTGTATTCCATTTCGTAGTGCCAGTCATGCAGAATTCTCCATCATAATACAACATTTCATCGTTAGTTCAAGCTACACGTGTTAGTTCACCACTCCGACTGATTGAACAGATCTCAAATCGCATTGTACCTGTGCTTCACGGAGGGATCCTCAGCACTTCCTGCAGAGTGATAGGGGAGTGTCTCCGCTAAGGATTTGGAGTATTCTCACCCCGGGAGAAATATAATAACAGTGTTCCGACATCCCGGAACAGCCTGAAGTTTGTAGTGAGAAAACTGGAATATAATATATTTTCACGTGTCATCGTGGCTAGGGAGGGATGAATGAAAACGCTGGATGTTAATTAGCGATTTAGCAATTCATAATTAATTAACTGTTAAATTTACAAAATCACTTAAATCGAATAAAACTTGAAGTTATTAATATCATTGAAAGATTTGACAGATACTTCGCAGTGCAACATTATAATTTAAAATATGTTTTACTTTACTTTTTAATACACACACAATATGAGTTATTAAATTACTACTATAGTTTCGAGAGGAGCAGTCCCTCTCATCATCAGGTATAGATAATAACTAACTTGAATACAAAATTTATCAACCTAATCGGGTAAAATTTGTAATTTAAGTAGAAAAAATTTTTCTACTAAAATTACAGATTGTTTCCCTACTCACATTGGACCAGCTTATTACACAAATAATAATATTGGTAAAATTCTTTTAAATTCAAAAAGAAAAATAGGTATCTTGGAAAAATGCGAGATATATGAGGTAACTTGCGGAGATTGTGATAAAAAATATAAAGGTCAAACCACTAGAAACCTAAATACACGCATAAAAGAACAATTTCTCCGAATTTGCCAATCATATAATTAACACTAATCATTTTTTCGATAGTCACAAATTAAAATTACTCCACTCGGTTCCTCACAGAGGATGGATAATGGAATAGTTTGAAACCGTTGATATCCTAAAAAAATTGAATTCTAGAAACACATTAATAGGTTATATCACATTTCAGTCCACTTCACCACTCTTAGAGCTTTTTGGTAAAAAATACCCTTCCCCACCGCGCGCCTCCTGACCTACCCGATTAGATTGATAAATTTTGTATTTAAGTTAGTTATTATCTATGCCTGATGATGAGCGGGACTGCTCCTCTCGAAACTATAGTATTAATTTAATAACTCGTATTATGTGTGTATTAAAAAGTAAAGTAAAACATATTTTAAACTAAAAGCTCTTCTTTAAATTATACTTTTTCGCAGTATATCACTTGTAAATGAATACTTTATTAACACCTTTTCTTATTTGAAAAATTTATGATTTACCAAACTGTAATCCTGTGTAATTTATATGTAAAATTTGTAAACCTTATTAATATCAAAAGAATGATCCATAACCAAAAGATGACTTGCAAATTGAGTAGCTTGTTGGTCTTGTGGTTAGGACACTGGCCTCGTGATCCAAAGGTTGCGGGTTCGATCCTCACTCCAGACTAGCAAGTTAGTCCTATTTTCATAGTACAAGCGCTTAGCTTAGTTTGAAAATAGTAAGAATATTGATGTGACACGTATTCCGTGTTCACATCTCTATTTTTTTTAAAAAAAAAAAAAAAAAAAAAAATTCGGAAAAATTATTTCTAGTTAAACACCTCAAGTGTTCCTCAACTCTATCATCATTTTTGTTTTATTTGCTACACTTTTGCCTACGTTTTATTGATGTTTTGTTGATAATAATATGAATGAAGAATGAAGAAGAAGAAGAATGAAATGAAGAAGGATGAAAGTAATAGAGATGTTTAAGTTGTCGTGTAGGTGATGTGTAGCTGATTTATCATGTGCAAGAGCACATAAATAAATCAGCATACCTACTGCAAATTATTCTTCAACGTTTATAGACGATGAAAAATAATCAAACAAAATAATTTCGTCCATCCGTCCATCTGTCCGACTTTATGTATGTCTGTCAGTCCGTAACATCCTGTATCGTCCGTAATTTTGTTCGTATTCATGGCTAAAAAACGAAATTAAACGGCCGGAGATGTCGCTTGAACCTCGGGCCAGCAAACCCGAACCGGCCGCAACTTAGCGATTTTGCTACCGACGAGCCTGCGGGACCGGTCTAAAATACAATTCATATAGCAAAGACGTGAACCATTTCATATTCTGCCCAGCGCAATCGCTCGGGTTTAAAATATTACCATTAACCGCCGGCAGGGGAAATATTAAAAAGAATGTTAAAATATTTTGATGAATTTCTTTATTACTATTTCATGTGTGTCGGCTGTAAATAATTAAATACTTCTTTTTTAGGAACCGATATGTAAAAGTACTGCTAGTTGAATATTTTTTATTTTTTTATTTATTATATTTATTTATAGAGGAGATATATAATAATGTTTTTTTTAATAAATTAATAATGTTATAACATTTTAAAGACATTATACTCCCCATAATATGAGCCAAACCTCGAAGTATTTTCAAGCCAAATTAGAGTACAAAAGCAGAAACCATTTAGTAGTAGATTTTTTTATACAGAAACCATTTGAGACATGGGGGTATTGTTACAACACATCGTTGTCCAAAATCAAGGATTTGACTTCTTTCTTAAACTCTTCGTATTTTGGAATGCTCCTTTCTTGAAATTTGTTTTGCAACAACAATGTACTGTACCATTTAACACCCAAGTACATATGTATAATGATGTTGTGCCATGGTGGTTCATAAGGTTGGTATCTTTATTTGTCCCTTTGTTCTATGTCTATTACTCATATAGTCCAAGGGGTGAGATTTATTTATAAAATAATCTTTGTAAATTTGTCATACGGAAATTGTTGTGTATATAGTGATGGTACATTAAATTCTTGAAATATAGTTTAAATATATTCAATAATTTTAATTAATTTTTTATTTTTGACAATATACTCTATATCAAATTTTATATAGTGAAGCTGTACTGAAACACATCACAAAAACACTCAGGATACAGAGAATCAGGCAAATTATTGTTTTTTTATTTATTAATTTTTTTGTTTTTACATCTCAGACCCACAAAACATCACATTGATATTTGTCGGTAGGTGCATCAATACATATATATAAATAAATTGTATTTACCAGAAATACATTCATATTAATTAATTACAATAGATCGTATAAACTCAAATACTATACAACAATACAAGAAAAAATACAAATATTACCAAAATCAAAATAAGTCTCTTTTATTTAATAACATATTCATTAATTCTGTATTTTGCCCTTTTTTATTAATATCCATTTTGACACGACATGGGATTTTATTTAATATTTTTGGTATGACATATTTTAATGTTCTTTGTCCATATTTATTTATGACCTTCGGTATTCATAGTCCTTCTTTAACCGTAAATCTGCTTCTATGTTTATGAATCAATCTATGCTTATATGTCCCATCTTCATGATATCGTGTAATTAGTTTGTACCACAAGATAGCATTAATTGGCATAGAGCCTTGTTTCTTGAAGAGTTCCTGTATATCTTTAATAGCACTTTCTTTATTTATTAATTTTATAAATTATATAAGTTACATAAATTATTGTTATAAAAAGCTCGGAACCTCCGAAAGAAAAGGCATTTTCATGCCCATTGCTCTAAGATGACTGTTTATTTGTTTACTTAATTTATGTAATTGTTATTCGAAATAAGAGTCATTGTCTTCCTTTGAGAGCCATGACTTTTGTTTGCTCTGAGAACTTTACTCATCCGTTAAAGACTGTCGTCTTGATTGTTGTCGTTCAAGTTCTCTTTGTGTCACAGTTACCTGATGCTCTTCAGACGTTTCCAGCCTTCCAGGCATTTTGCTGCTTGAGAGGCCTTAATGAGCGACAAATGAAATAAATATTTACATTAATAAAAAGGAAACGCTTTTCTGTGCGAAGTTTTCTGGGATATTCTGCAGTCTATATCTGACCTCTCCTGTCGACGTTTTGAATCCCATTGCAGGGTCCATCATCAGGGCTGATGTGTAACCTTGCAATGGGATCCGAAACTTTGGCTGGAGAGATCAGATATACACGGCAGAATATCCCAGAAAACACACACAGAAGACACTGAAAGGCCGTGAAAACGTGAGAACATTTTTAACAAACACTTTTTAAAACCACTATTTATTGAATTATTAACACGATTTGAGACCTTCATAAAAATTTTAAGTAAGTAAAGACATTAATAAAACAATAATTTAATAAATAGGAGTTGAATAACTAATTAAAAACTAATGTGAAAATAAATTTAAAATGTAACTATTTGTAAAAAGGATTTGTTTAATAAAGGGTGTTTTTATGCCAAGTATTTTATTTTTATTAATACAAATAACAAGCTTTAACCCGTCAAAAATGAAAGAACTTTGGTTTGCGTCTTTGCTAAGTCCTAGTATATGTTAATTGTATCTTTTTAACAGTCCACGGGGAGGCGGCGCTATTAATATACGTGGAGCGGCCGGTTCGGGTTTGCTAGCCCGGGGCCCAAGCCTCATCTCCGGCCGTTTAATTTGTTTTTTTTAGCCGTGAATTCGAACAAAATTAAGGAATTACACGAAGTTATGGACGGACAGACGGACAAATGAAGAATTTATGATGTTTGATGTAATCGCAAAGTTATTTTACAGTCTTTAAATAAATACAGATGTACATAATTAATAAAAATGAACTTTGTTTTCACCACTTTTGTATTGAAAAATATCAACATGTTTCAGAGCCCATGGCCCTTTCGTCAGGATACAATTGTATATTGATGAAGAGGCCATGGGCTCAGAAACATGTTGATATTCTTATATACAAATGTGGTGGAAAAAAGTTCATTTTTATTAGTTATATTAATAATCTTACTTTAATTATTTTGCTGTTTTTAAAGAAGAAGAAAAATACCAAGTTATTTGGCTGATTTGTAAGTGGGTGTTTGTACAAACCCTTCGTGTGATCGATAAAATATATATTTTTTGTTAATATTATTGGGAAAACACAGTTTTTATAATAATTTAAAAACCAATGGTGATCATAGGTCATAGTCTAGACGTGTATTCATTTGAGCCGGCCAATCAATCCGAGATCAAAGTAAAGCTGCGTACCGCAGTCTAATCACTCTATCTTTGACCTTTCAATTGGCTACTTTATCTATTTTTTAATTTGGTTTTCATGCATTTAAGAAGAATAAATATATGAAAAAACTTTGTCACCAACAAATTAACCATCACGCCGGTTCCAGAGTAGCGGCAAGGCAGAGAGGATAGGACGCCGTATTCTTATATCTTGGCACACCACTTTCGCTCCGGCTACATTCGTACATCTTCTTACGCATGTTGTTGAGACTTTTTACACTTTAACTTTGCCAATTACATGAATCCAATACATGACTTTGATAAATTTAATTTTAAATAAATAATTATGGTATTTCTACGCGTTGTATTATCTTCTTCTTCTTCTTTCTCGGCGATTCACCCCTATGGGGTGTTCTTTCCACAAAACAAGTGAGTTTCTTCGTTGGCAATGGATGTGATGCTTGCGTTTTTTTTCTCTTTTATTTTAGAAATTTTAATTGTAAACGATTGGTTTTAGGGTAAACATTATTCTGTGTGGATGATTCAATTCTATTAGTAATGGAAATGGATATGGGGTACATAATGTTAGTATATTTATTTTTTATATTATATAAAGTGTTACTTGTTGTTACGTACTTTATCACGCTTATATTAGCTTCAGCTGTTTGTCTGGACGGAATCTTATAATCGATATTTCACACTGAACTCAGATGTATTCTCGATTTTGCTCCTAGAAATATCATCATTAATCAATTGAGATACATAATACATGTCATATAATAAATGAAGCTATGTATATGAGAATGCTTAATGTGGCTTACGACCTTTTGAGTGCATGTAAAAATGAGCCATTTCTTGTAGCCAGCACATGTAGCCGCGTAGCCAGCAATATTTATTTTAACAATGCTTGGAAAATGGTATTAAATGATTGCGCCTGAATGGACCGTGCCGCGGGATTACGTAATGAAATTCCTCGGTGGAAAGTGGTGTGGTTTCCTGGAGGGTAGTCCGGGAATATTTGGCTTCCTGCAGCGCCATCCTTTCCATTGTTTCAGGGAACCCGCAGGACGTGGTCCGTGGACTTACTTCTCTCGTGGTTATCCGCGCTCCTGTAATATATTACGCCTCTACGCGGCATAGTTTGAAAATATTGCATTTATAAGAAATTTAAAATTACGTTGTTGGTTGGCTGTATTTCTGGTTATATTTTACGTAGTTTAAATTCAATCTAAATACTTTATTTTATTTACTAATTTGCATTATTGGGCTTAAGCTATTACGTAATAAGAGTAGCCCTATGAACTCTGAACGTATACTACGTATCCATAATCTTCAACAGCAAAATTACATTAACGATAGATGTTGGGTTTTTACAAGTGGGATTTAACATGCACAGCACAAATAATTTATATATAAAAATTGTAGTATAAATATTGATTAATTTATTTATATGTATACATATTGGTATGCTATTAACGTTTCCCATACGATTCTAAAATAAAAACGCGCGACTTTTAAAGCGATCGTGTGGTAATATGAGTAAAATTCACTATTTTTTTAATTCACCACTAAAGTAATACATTGTATTTTTTTATTAAAGTAAAAAAGTTGTCAACTGTAAAAAGTGTTGAAAAAACACAAAATAAAAAAATAATTTAAAAACACTTTTTTTTAAATACATATTGAAAGCACTTTAATACATTTAAGATAATGGTTAACTTTTTAAAATTATTGAAAAAAATATATGCCACAAGTCTGTACAGTCATACAAGGCCAACAAAGTGGAAGAATTTCTTTCATTTTTAAAACACCTCGTTTGTAAATGTATTAATTGATTGAATAATTTGTTTTGAATCATTTAAGAAAGATATTTAAAATACGTGAAGCCTAATGAATAAATTTTAATTTGATGTCTTTCCATACAAAAATGTGATGCAAAATGCAAGAGAAGACACGTAAAAGTGGTGAATTTTGCAACATTAACTTGAATATTTTACATTTATTACTTATACAGGATGGGGCAGACCAACTTCCTTATTTAGAAATTCAATTAGAAAAAAATATCCCACGATTCTTTTACATTATAGTTGTTAACCCTAATGTTTGAAATTTATTATCTGCTGTCATAATAAAGTTATCGAAAATTATGTTTATGAATTTTTATTGTTAAAAAAGTTACAAATTTGGCCAAAGTAATGCTAAAAATGTCCTTAGGTTTTCACGGCCGTTCAAAATCTTGTGTAAAGTTTTCATGATTATGGACCCTGCAATGGGATCCGAAACATTGACCAGAGAGGTCACATATACACGGCAGAATATCCCAGAAAACTATACACAGAACAAAGTTCGAAAAGCTCGTGGAATTCTTGGTAAACATGTTTCAATTAATTTTTATTTTTTATTTATTTATTTAAAAATCCTTGTTTACAAATAAGATACTTAATACTAATTTAACAATAAAACATAAGATAAAACATAAGATAATTTACACATTTTTTTGTTTTGTTTAATTTGTGGATTATGCCACTCTACTAGGCTACGCCTGTCCCAGAGTGGCGTTATAGCACACAATTATAATATTTTTTCGAGTTCGTCAGTAGTATTTATTTTCATAAGGTAGTTATTATGTATCTATAGAGTATCAAGTGGAATGTTAGTGAAAGTTGAGTTAGTCATAAGTCCAAGTGTAAATATGTGTAGAATAATTGTTTAATGTAAAAAGGGTTAAAGTTTTGTTTAAGATTATTTTTTTATTTTCCTTAATTAATTAATTAATTTATATAGGTATATATTTTTATTTAAAGACATTATTACGCAATTACAGTAAGTAAATTTTCAGTTGCTGTTCTACCTTTGGAGGTAAGCCAGTTGTTTGCTAAAGCTTTTATTTTATTAATTGAGTATATTCTGATTTCCGGGAAGTCTGTTTTAAATATGTTAAATATTTTAGGCCCTATGTATGAGTAATTTTTCTGTCCATGTGTAATTAATGAGTCCTGTAATTAATGAGTCCACCATTCGAAGATTAATTAAAAAAATCGAGGAAACTGGTTTGGTTATGAAGAACCGCGTCCTCATCCTGTGCGGTTAACTGAAAATATTGCAGTCGTCAGTGAAATTATCGAACATCAACATTTTGCCTTCAACAATTGAACATTAGCAAACCAGTTTGCAAGGAATTCACACTAAAAACCTTCACCTCTATGTGACTTGATGTCATGCAATTTTTTCCTTTGAGGTTTTGTAAACTCCACTACTTATGCTAGTAAATCACAAACAATTCCTGCACTGAAAACAGTAATCCAATGAGTTATTGCTGAAATTGCGCGAACTGCCTTGCACATAGCGAAGGGAAAAACTACATTTCAAAATGAAGACTACAACACACACACGTTCACCAGTTTGAAGACTACAAAGTGTACACTACAATTGTAGTAAAAACTACATGAAGTGAAGTAATTGTAGTACTACGAAATGAAGTAAAGTAAATGAAGTGAAGTAATGAAGTAATTGCTATATGAATGAAGTGAAGTAATGAAATGCAGTAATTGTACTACAAAATTGTAGATAAATTTAGAAAAATTGTAGAAAAATATTTAAGATAAATGACGATATTTTCTCCGAAGTAAAAAAAGGTCGCCAGCCAGATTTCTTCATTCGATTTCAAGAAATTTTCAAACCATGGGGGGGGGGGGTTAATACAGTTTCCAGAGATTTCTTCGTTTAGCTGCATCAACTTTCCAAAAATTTCACGTAAAAAATGCACTATTTAAAGTATATTTCTCATACTTTCGATAACTTTGAAATGTGTGTACTTTGTAGTGTTTTGAAATGATGTGTACTATTTGAAGTTTATACTTTCAATAACTTTGGTGTTTGTAGTGTGCACTACACTAAAAAACGTGCGAAGTGTGCACTTCAATGTAATGTAGTGCTACATTGTAGTAGTGAGTACAGAGCGGATCCATCACTACTTGCAAACAATCTTCAAAAATGTTATCAGGGTACGTCAACACAGCCGCGGCGGTCATTTGGTCAACACCATAGTAATCTCAACATGTCTACTTTATAAATCAGAAAAAAATTTCCAATTAAATATTTATATGGCGTGTTTTGTATTAAAATTAAATCCGGCGCTATTGATGGACCACTCTACTTTATTTATTTAATTTTTTAAACAGCATCGAGTACAACATTAAAATATTACGGAAACAAAGTTTCAAAGATGATATCAGGCAGACGGCAACCGTTCATTTTTTTTCACCTTGTTTAGACACACACACACACACACACGCACATACACATACACACACAAATGTACAAATTGAACACAAAAGGGACCCATACGTTAGAGATGTTACCTTTCGTTCCTTCATAAACCTTCATATTGGTGAATTTCACTACAAGTTATTATATCACGAAGACCCTTATACTAGTTTTAACTCAATTTGAAAACAAAATAATAAATAATATCATATTAGGTCCTTACATATGAAATTGGCGTTTTGCCGTACTGGCAAATTTGATCTCAAATATCTTCTCTTTGGTTAGGAATTCCAAATCCAAATTTATACAGCTATTTACTCATGTTTTTGTGTTTTGAAAATTATACTTCATTTGTTTTTTCCTCAATTGTTTTTTTCTTTGCGTCACTCAAAACACAAAATGAAAAACTTGAAATATCGCGTTATTTACGAGTACGAGTTCCACCGTGGCACCAGTGCTGCAGAAACGGCTCGAAGGATTAATGATGTCTATGGCGACGGTGTCGCAAAAGAAAACACAGTGCGTTTT
>JADDOH010018581.1:0-31225 GCA_016648135.1 Agrypnia vestita
CCTTTGAAGGCGTCCACGAAGCTGTCATCACCGAACTGTTGAAGAAAACGGTGCCGACTTCTTTAACGAGGAAGTTCCCGAGCTCGTGTCATCGTCCCAAAAATACTCAGACGTCAACGAGGATTATATCGAAGTTTATCAGATATATATTATATCTATAATATATATATATATCTATATTTTTTTTTTTTTTTTAAATTTAATTAGAAAGTTATACAGTTTCAATAAAGTGTTTTGATTTTACGACAACACGATTGTTCCTTTAAAGATGGCATTCTAAAATAAAACCAATAAAGAATGAGGAGGCTTTGAATATTAACTTATTAATAATTATTTTATTAAACTATTTTAGAATTCTTATTTAATTAAGTTAGGAAAAAGTGTAGAAAATTTTCTGTAAATATGTTCGTGTATTAACCAGGTATACATATATTGTAATTGAATGTGTTCCTTATTAATACAATTATTAATAAAATATATTCTTGTATTAATTAATAGGAATGTACTATTATCGCATGCGTTTATTAAACGATAAAAATATGTTGTTGTATTAACATGTGTTTTCCCAAAATATTAATGTTATATATAGAGATGTATTATTTTAATTGAATAATACGCTACCAGTAAAAATAAAAATGAATTTTCATTAGCATTAATATTTAATGTAAAGCATTTCAATGTCAAAGAAAATGTCCTTCAAAAAGGGTTAGTATATTGAAAAATATTAACCTATGATTTGAAACGTGTCGTAAACTACAATTCTGGTAAATCTCTGCGTGGGAAGACCTACGACAGATATTTCCACCCCAGACTGATACTCCTTCTTGGATCTAAAACAAAACATTTAAATTAATACACAGTTCCATGTATGTGGGGAATAAAAGCAAAAGCAGCAATATCGAAAAAAAAATTAATTCAGTCATCGAGGATTACTAATTTATAATGTACTGAATTCGAGATTTTAAAGAAAACAATATTTATAGGCTTTGTTTCCTATAAAATGTCGTTGGGTAATTATGGCATTAAAAATAAATTAAGTTAAAATGTATATTTTACAAACAGAAAAAAATTGTCTTTGGTCTAATGCGGATACCGAGTTAAAAAAATGTAGGTACCTAGTACTCTTTTGCACTCATTTCACATCTTCTCAGAGGTGGTGTGAAAAAGAGTGCAAATTTCCTGTGAAAATGAAGGCTACAGGTTGTTACTTTTCATACATGTTTGATATAGGTACAGACCGGAAATTTTGTTTGATAAATTCGAAGTCGTTGAAATCAGGAGTTTTCTGTACTGTAATTCACATACATATTTATTTCTCACCGCAATCACCTACAGTTGACTTAAGATTTAGATTAAATCAACCAACCTTCTTATCTCATCAACGTACACTGAGATTTCAATCTGATCACATGACTCGTCACACGAACATTGCAAGAAGTCCTGGGAACCCAAACACTCTTTCGGGACGGGTTTTGACTTGTCCATGTTCCTGCAAGGGTCCAATATGCGTTTCGATAGCACGTGCAGAGTCTGGTAATGGTCCGATATGCATATTAGACCCGTCATATTGCAGACATTTTCTGGAGCTGGAGAAATAAACGTAGCATAAGTAAACAGTGAACAATTAAGGCAAAATGGTTTATTATTAAATTCTCAATTTGTATCATCATGCAAGTCCGTCCCTCGTGACGGAGGATCGTCATCTTCATGGACCTCTTGTTTATTTTTCTCCATCTTCCCGGAATCCTGCAGATCTTAGCGCTTTCAACAAATAAGTGGCTGTAGCTTTTTCTACTTGGCCGGTCAAACTTTTCCAAGTGTTACGAAAACAAAGCTTTATTTACTTGCTACATCCTGAGACACTAGAACATTTGACAGTTAGAAGAGAAAATTATTGGCAGATTTCTTGATATCAAAAAGTATATTTTTACTGAAACAAAGCAACGATATGTAGACTGCATGGCCAGCTCTTTCGGAAGTGTGATGAGGATATTTGTCATAGTTTATAAGAAAGGTGGGTAATTTACATCGACACAATAATGCTATGGCGTTAAATTAGAAACATCGAAGATGAAACAAATCATCAGTAATAATAGCTAAAGTTAAGAAAAAAACAGTCTTTTGTTAAAACGAGTGGCTCGAATGGTGGAAAATGTAAAAAATCTATTTTTTTCTTAACTTCTACTGATATAAAATACTACTGATCACACAACACAAGATATCTTGACACTAACATAACAAAGCACTGTGATGAATACGATATGAAACATTTTTATATCGCACTAATACTTACGTCACTAAATATTTATTATTATTTTAAATACACAACACATGGAGGTAAAATTCACCATCTCCGACTTTTAATGCTGGATTTTCATATAAAACTCGTTATATTTTATCTTCTTCAATTGTTGCTCTCGAGCATCTTCTTTTAAACGAAATTGCCGGTAAAAATAAGGGAAAATTAAATAATTATTTATAATACTCGTATAATTAGAAACTGTATGGCATGCATTGCTTTGCAATAGCTAATATTGCAATAAAATATTTTTTTTACATATATTTTTTGCAACTATTTTTTAATTTTTTTTTAAATAGAGATGCGAACACGGAATACGTGTCACAGCAATATTATTACTATTTTCAAACTAAGCTAAATGCTAGTGCTATGAACATAGGACTAACTTGCTGGTCTGGAGTGAGGTTCGAACCCGCGACCTTTGGATCACGAGGCGGGAGTCCTATCCACAAGACCAACAAGCTACTCGATTTATTTAGATAACTTGAGACAAACGACGAGATGAATAATAACATTAGTATTGTATAAATATATTTATATTCCATTTTTGTAAGTACTTAGTTTCCTAAGACCCTTACGATCTGAAAATATTACTATGCAAAAATACCTACTTGCCCTCGGATGTGTGTGTGGAATGCACCCACAGTCCCTCAACATCGCTTTTTCTCGACAACCGATCTACAAATTTAGTGAATTTTGTTATACAGTAAATTATTAAATTAAAATCTTCATATACTGATGATTGTCGCCACCGGATTGCAGCCTGATGATGTCCTTGACGATTTTATTCCAACTTTCTCTGTAGCCTTCAGATAGTTCTTTCAACAGATAGCTAGCCAAGTTGGCGTTGGAATTCGGTCTCTTCCTCAATGGCCTGCTTCTTTAGGTTATCTGATCTCCCAGCAATGTGTCCAAAATAGAGATTGGAACTCAAAGGACCATGGATAATCTATCTCGAATCGTTAGATGCACCAAAGTTCAGTCGTGAATACGCATTGCTATAGGTACAAGGGATTCTACGCATTACCCCCACCCACAATTATATTTCATAGGCGTTAAGTTTTCTTCTCTCAATTGGACGTAGTTACGCGAAAAGGACCAGTCCACAACATGGTCAAAAATGACTTTAGTGCACCAAACTGATGCTGAATATCGATACTATCAGTCTGCAAAAAAAATCCAGGCAAAAAATAAATTTTTATAATTTTTATCACCCTTAGAACCAACTAACAATAAGACAGGTCAATTTTTTTTTCATTATAAACAGTCAAATAAATTTTCTCATACCTCGGAAAATACGCCTAACAACGACTATTTTTACGATTAACAATAAAAAAGTATTAATATTCTACAGACAAAATAGTACTTTCAATTAATTTTAAAACGAATACCAATGAAAAAATATCTAATAACTATCAAACGTCAATATGTCTAATATGACTTTGTGTGGATTGGATGTTTTTCTCTTCACTACGTCTAATTTCTTAAATGCTCCAAGGTCCATGTTTCCACTCCATAGAGTCACATGAGGAAAAAATCAAGAGACGTAACAAGATACATTTTCGTGCTTTTGACAATGGATCTGTTTTTTCAAAATGTGTCCAACTTAGACTTTGGAGTTTTGGCCGTATGCGTTTATGGCAATCATAATTAAAAAATATTATATTTATGAGCATAATGTTTCATTTGTAATTCCTATAATTATGAATAAAATACTATTTTGATTTAAACTAAATTGAACTTTGTAATGCACGTTGAGTTAATTTAACACGACTATTGTTTCGAGAGGAGCAGTTCCTCTCATCATCAGGTGTAATTTATAATTAACCTAAATACAGAAATTATGAACATATTTGAGTAGAGTAACGGGTCGCGGAGCAGTGAGGTTAATTTTTTGTGTGGTGTTTAAGGGGAAGATGCTGAGCTTTTGAATTTCGACGGTTTTCAAACTGTTCATTATCAAACCTTTATGACGAACTGAGTGTAGTCGTTTTATTCTATGATTATCAAAAGAATGTTTGGTATTAATTATATGGTGCCGATTTCAGATAAATTGTTGTTCTTTAAACAATTGTTGTTCCTTTATTGTTATATTTAGATGTCTTGTGGTTTGACCCTTATATTGACTATCAAATTAACTCAACGTGTGTGCATTGCAAAGTTCAATTTAGTTTAAATCAAAAAAATCATGTCGCACCACAAAGTAACTGTCATATCAATTAAAACAAATTTATTTATGTATCATTTAACTTTTCTAAGAAAATGATTTAATTTGCGTAATAAACATACCAGACATGCACTTTTGCTGTAGTGATTATACGAATTTATTCCTTCAGTCTCATAATTGAATCTACATCCTCGTCTAGAACGTTCCACCTGTTCAACCCCCGCTAGATTCGTAGTTGCAAGTGGCCTAACATGCCTTGTGTAATCATAACCTGCCTTTGCTTCCATCGTCAGCTCCTCAGGGGAATTCTGGAAAAGAAGAGTACAAATAGAAGTGGACATTTCATACATTTGAAACATTAAAACTAAATTTACATTTTTTTTTCAAAAATAGCAAAATGAGTTTGTGGTGACATAATTAATAAAACTTTGTTTTCATGACTTGTATATTGAAAAAATCAGCATGTTTTAAGGCCAATTAAATAACCAGTTTTTTTACAAATAGTTATATTTTAATTTTTTTTTCATTTTAACATAATTATTATTTTAAAAATTTATAATTTATATCATTTTTTAAATTTTTTAATGTCTTTACTTCGATTTTTGTTTTTCTAATTTGTTAGTTAGTATACATTGTATCCTGACGATGGTCAATGGTATGTTTTATGGTCATGTTTTAAGGTCAATGGTCCCAACCATTGACCTTTAAAACATGTTGGTGTTTTCAAAATATAAGTGGTGAAAACAAAATATATTTTTATTTATTACAATCAAATTCACATATATTGTTATTTATTGCATTAATACAAATTAGTATTAATGCCATTTTTTTTCTTTTAATGTTTGTCCTTCAGTTTGCCTGTCCGATATAAAGCACTCGAACACTATTGAAAACATATTTTTACCGAATGTTATACAACATATTTGTATGTCAACGTAAATATTTTCAGATCATATAGTGTTTTCTATCTTTTTTCCCTTAAAAATCTATTGAAAACAACAGAAACTCTATTTAATAAATAAATAGAAGTGATATAAATATAAATATATTCGACTTACATGGTTTGGTATTTCGTTCTCGCTGTGAACAAATATCTGCAATTTTATTATCACGACGACATATTAAATTGTTTATCAGTGTCATTTAAAAAACACAATTTTAATTTGTATTTCAATGGCGTTATTTTCTTGCGTACCTTTGAATAAATGGTATGAACTTCAAACGACAATGTTCCTATAGAGTTGGTCTGGTTCATGTACATTTGGTACTTTTCAATACTAGAACAAAATACAAAATATATAACTACCATGTTATTAAAATATTTTTACCAAAATCATAAAAAGCAGAAACATTAGCAGAAACTATTAGAAAATATTAGCAGAAACATTTAAAATTGTACTGATAAAGTCAATAAAGGAAAATTTATTTATTTATAATAATATAATTATTAATAAAGGAAAATTATTTCTTGGCTTTTGAAAATATCGAAAATATGTCTTTCTAGATAGGCTTTTTGTCTGTTTATTTTATTATTGTTTTTTAAATTATATCAGCATATAAGTTTGGTACTCTTGTTAAATTAAATATTCTGAAATAAATGTTATTGAATTTAATATAATATATTATTTGCAGGTTAAGGCTGGTTAAACTCTTTGTGTGGAAAGATCTTGATTTTACAGATTTATAAAATAGATTATATAGGTTTGATAATAAACTTGTCATAATAATACAATAAAAATATTACAAATGCTGACCAAATGAGAATTTTTTCACATAAAATATTGGTTGTACATTATTTTATGTGATTACTATTATGGAGGCGCAGATACTATACTCATGAGTGTACTTTTAGCAAACAAATCAACGTTTTCGTTTACCTTATATTTGTCTGACGGCTATTAGCAGAGAAGCAAACCCCGAGTTCTGTCCGCAAGGCTTCGAAAACTTCGCAACAGTTGAGCGGTTGATCATTCCACCTGCAATTCCTCAAAAGCTCGTTGCACCCTGTCGACATCTGTATGAGATATATACGAAACTTTATTAGGTACACAGAGGTAAAGTTATTCAAAACAAAGTCATGAAATATATAAGCAGTAGTTATGCACAATAATGGAAGAATAAAAATAATAAATAGTTGCAAAATCGTAAAGTAAAAAGTGGTCCAAACCTGTTCCATCAAATTAGCGCTTGTTCAGACACAGCGGGAACCGTTCAGTTTCAGAATCGCGTTTCAAAACACGCGATTTGTGTCATCTGTTCACACAGCCGCGGTTAATAAGCGATTTGTGCGCGCGAAAATAAACGTCAGTTTGACAGTTCTGGTGCCGTTCTCCATCTTTGAATATCAGAGATATATTCGCTCATTACTTTGTTAACGACGGCCGTCTTCCATGGCAAGACACATAAATATCATTCTGTCAGTTCATTTTTGGTGAATAAATACCTACTTCTCTAAAATACTCTTTTTTTCCACCATTTCCAAATATCTCCACCAACTCCTGCCAAGCTTGGTTCTTGGCATATTTGAGTAATCCTCACACTATTACAGGTCTTTTCTCCCATATTACAGGTCTTTTCTCCACTTCATCAATAAAAAATTCAATGTCAAAGCGATCCATAACCATAGAAAAGAGAATATAATCCACGCGTGCTCCTGTTGTGACATGGAACCGTGCGGTGCCCGCAACGCGACTGAACGCTCTCGTAAGGCCCCATAGTAATAGGATCGTGCGGGCGCCGTGCGGGTCTATTTTCTAGCGGTTGGGTTGCGGGCACCGCAGCGGTTGACTAACCGCACGGTTGTGTCTGAACGATCACATACAAACCTAGGTAAATGAGACCCGCACGGATTTCATGCGATTCTGAAACGGCACGGTTCCCGCTGTGTCTGAACAAGCCCTTAACGTCGCGTTGTTAATCGAGTTTCCTTTGATATTAAAATAATTATATGTTTTGTATTTTAAATCATGGCTGTCATATTCTTATCGGTACGACAAGTTATGGTAATTTTTCATAGATTGTTATTTTTATTGTTACTAGCAGTTAAGCATTGTGGATCGCCGATTGCTTGCTGCTAGGCCCTGCGGGCGGCTATACAGGCCGCTGCATGGTCATTAATGCCCGTTAGCATTGCCAGTAAGCTGGTAAAAATAGTCAGCTTCGCTCGTTCAACACTATTTTGCAACGCAAATATGTAAATCCGACTGTTCGACTTCACGTCTCGGTCTGCATTGACCCGCCATTGTGGGTCACAGTTTGGGGCGGCCTTTTGCGTAATTGACTCGGACCTTAAACCTTACAAATCCATATGCAGTTGTATTCTTGAAACTGTGAGTGTTCTTTAAAATGCATGAATCTGAATAGTACAGCAGCAATGCAGTGTTCCAATTTCCAATTTTTAAAATGTTATTTTGAAGACGTAACTCCGGAATAAAAAGTCGCGTATCCACATTTCAAATGACATGTAGACCTCTTTCCGTTTAAGAAAGACAATCGGATTTGTATGTGTAAGCCGTGCGTACGAGGTACATTGTTTCGTTGTGTTGGTGGTTATAACCTCAAACACGAACACAACGAACAATGTGCATCAGACACACGGCTTACGCATACTAATTCGATTGTCTTTCTTAAATGGAAGGACCTATGTTATATGTTAATATACGTTAGTGTGATTCACAGAAAGAGTTTTGATTCACCTGCGCCTTGAGACTTATATAGTTCGTGCGAGGACAGTATTCCAATTGCTGTGGACCGCTCCTGGTCCTCTGTTTCTTGCTGCCTCCCGTACAGGCCATTTCAAAGAAATGGGAAATATGTCCCGAGAAAAACGCAATCTTCTGCATCAAAGATTTGTACAAAATACTCGTACTGAAAAATATCAATTGAATACTAAGATACATTTTTCTATAATTAATTATTTGTAAATTTATAAAATGCAGTAAAAGTGAAATCCAAGTAACTTATAATTAATATTATAATTATATTCTAGATCTGAATAACTTTCATGAAGTGCCGTTATTAAAATAAAGTGTCAAGACTAATCCCTGTGCCTATGTGTGTGTGTGAATGTGTGAAATGACCCCTGCCTGAATGAGTCACAGAATAAGTGATTTAATTGAAATAGATCTCAGTATTTTGTACACGTGTTGAATTTTTTTATCTTGAAATAGACTTAGAGATCAGCTTGAGATTGATAAAAAAAGACGAACGTAAACCTCTTAAAAAATCTCATGGGAGTAAATCCAGCATCCGCGTCTTAGAGATATTGTTTCGGATCGAATATCTAAAAATCTGACTGGTGGACACGGGCCATAAGAGTAAATTAATTACAGTGAGACTACAATCATTAGTAATAATAGTTAATAAATAAGTAAATAAATAGCTAATAAATGTTAGATACGATTCGCTAGAAACAATACCATATGTGAATTATTTTATGATTCTAAAAAATACCGTGTTATCGAAATGATTTCTTGAAATATGCGAAACATTCGTTTTCGACAAAATTAACGGCTTTTTTCATAGGCTTTTTAGTCAATTTTGCAATAACATCGCGATTAGGTACCATGAATGTCGAATTAACGTTGTTCCGCATAATTCTAAATGTTATTTTAGGGTCTCTTGAATTTCGAATTAACTAGGTTTCATTGTATATCAAATGGTTAAGCAAGGTGAAGTTACATGGACGAACAAAAACATTAAAAAAATATTCAACATTAACTTCAATAATATTAAAAAGGAAAAATTAACATTAAAAACAATGAAACTTTTCATCGGGAGATTTATTCTTATAACAATTTGTATATACATTAGGCCAGTCAGGCTCAAATGTATACAAATTATGGAGGTATTACAGAGAAGCAAATATCTTTAAAATGCTTTGAAAGCTTTTTTGAGAATAATTATTTCTTTTGTATTTCTTGGGCATTAACTGTGTAACAATTTCTAGTCTAGTTTGAGGAGTTTATTTAATAGACATTTGTTATTAGTTTTTACATCCGATTCGGTTTCGACACGTCCGTGTCATTTACAATTTTAGCTTAAATAATGTATCGAAACGGATAGCGAATTTGTATAAAAACGAGTAAAAAAATCTTTTTAGATTTAATTTAAATTTGACACAAAAACTAGTCAAATATTTTTTACATAAAATACAAAGTATTAGTATATAAGCATGTTTATAAATATGTACTTGTTCCCAAAGGTTTTGTCATTTTCAGTTTCGCAAACGGTAACAGCTGGAAACTTGGAAGTCCAGTCCAGGTAGTCCACGTCCAGCGCGAGTCTGGTGGGCGCCTCGTGCGCCCGCCTCCAGCTCGCCAGCATCAGCGACACGCACACCACCCACGAACAGGCGCAGCATAAGACCCAGAACATCCTGCGATATTTAGTGCGCGTAAGAATGTGATAGTTGAAACATACCTTAGGAGGATATGATTATGTGGGGTATAAGCAAATCAGCGAAACATGGACCATCGGTCAGAGCCGTCCGGGAGGCTAGCGGCCTTTGAGATGTGGTGCTACTGGCGCATGGCGAGGATCCATTGGTCTGAACATATCCGAAACGACGAGGTGTTGAGCAGGGTGGGCGAAAAGAGGCGGCTCCTTAACAGAATCGCCCAACAGCGAGCAATTTGAATAGGCCATAATATAAGGCATCCGGGCCATCGTCGAGGGAAATGTTGAAGGCAACACTCGTAGAGGCCGCCCGAGATTAAGCTACGTAGATTGGAGATATGCGCTGTAGCACCTACCAAGAGATGAAGAGGCTGGCAGGTGACAGAGAGGAGTGGAGAGGGCGAGTGCTTGTTGCAGACTAATCTTAGGATTGCGACCCAAAAAAAAGCAAAGACACATACCCAAAAAAAATGAATGCGGTCATCGAGGATTATTGATTTAGAATGTACTGAATTCTAGATTTTATAGGAAAGATAGCTGATTGTATTCAAAACATTTTTAAATTTTTTTGAATACTGGCTGTCTTTGCTTTTATATCCCACATATCATAAATCAAAAACAAACAAATAAAACATTGTAAAAACTATTTGATGTATGTTTTACTGAATAATTCATAAATTATAAGTCACACGGATTAAGTGTACTTGATTCGTAGATTAAGTAGAATTTATTTTTGGATAACTACCTAATCTTACCTACTACCCAGCTTCGCCCATGTTTTCTTAACTTCATATTCCTTTATATTTTACTAAAAAATGCTGATAATATGCTTGTAAGAAACACCGGACCGGAATTTATGTTGTACCTTGTATCAACATGTGCTCTTTACAGGTTTGAGGAATGAAGCAATGTGGTTGGAACACATTTCGAGCATAAACAGTATCAAATAAATATAAATAAAATAAAACACGCGAAGGATTTAGAAGCAAAAGTGCCACTTTAAATATACGACGTGTTTGAATATGATTATGTAAAAATATCAATTTCACGACTGATAACTGACTCTAAAAGCATTTTTCTGTTTAAAAAGCAATTTACCACTACTTTTCATTATTGTGTATGACGTTTTTACTTATAATTACATAAAAAGCAGCTACCAGGCGCGTGCAGTGGAAACATTGAAGCATGACTTTTTTGTAAATGTATATTTTGAAAAAAAAAATAGAAATTACATATTTATGCGACATATTATTATGGTGTATCAAAATATGGATACTATGATAATAATTCTGATAGAAATTTTACGAAATAAATGTTGTATTCCTATTTTTTCTCAAATAATTGATTACGTAAAAGTTATGCTGCGATGTTTCCACTGCACACCCTTGCTATATAACTACTTTTAGACAATCGTGTATATTACGAAAATGTTTATTTCTGAAAATTAATTTTAATTATTTATTAAAAAAATCAAACCAAAGACCGTAATATGAAAAAAAAAAATTCAGTGCAATCATCAAGGATTACTAATTTATAATGAACTGAATTCCAGATTTTATAGGAAACATGATTTTGGAAGCGATAGATACATAAAATCTAGATTTCAGAACATTTAAAATCAATAAGCCTCTGTAACTGTATTCAAAATATATTTTTAATTTTTTGGATATTGCTGCCATTTTTTTATACCACACATATACTATGAAACACCTTTCGGTCCAATGTTTATTGCGATCAACAATGAACTTGAATCCGTGAAAGCTGGAATTTATCATGTATTCATGAAACACTGCCTTAATTATTCGGAATAACTTTTTTGATTTCATTATAATGCTGCTGAAGCTATGGACACGTGTCGCTCCCAAAGGGGTTGTTTGTGCAATAAACACCACCACGTGTAAAGGCGCGCGTGAGAAAATGACTGAATTACAACAGGTGCGCCGATAGATATCTGTATACACTTTCAGAACCTCCCCGGCTGACATCGAAATATTGCATTAAGGGTAATTAATTAAAATTGATTTTATCTCTTAACGACCCGGGTATTGAAAATATAACGGAGCCATAATAATTATCCATTCGCTTATTTTTCCTTCTAAATGTTTTGTATTTTCATATCCGATAAATAGTTTGAAGGGAGGTGAATTTAAGCATGAATAACGAAATTATTATCGGTTAACGAAGATTATTCTAAATATTACTCTTAATTGGAAAGTCATCATCTAACAGTGGAGTAACCATGCCAATGGAAATCTAAGGGGTATAAGTGGTCCACGCCCTACAAAACTTATTTAAATTTTTTATTAATATTCATCATGAATGTTCGTTATCGAAATTAAAATGAAAAAGGATTTTATGAGAAAACGTCTGTCTGTAAACTACTACTTATTTTTGCAAGTGCTAAATCGAGACAAGAACAATTATAAGATTAAAATGAGATAATATCTACTCTTTTTGATGAATAGATGTTATCTTAGAGTAGTTTGTTGGTGTGATAGCTCGCCTAGTGATCTGGTGGTCGGTGGTTTGAGCCCCATTCCAGCACACCATCAAATTAGTCCTATTCTAATAGCATAGGCGTTTCAGAAAAGGACTGATTTGATTTTTTTTAGATTATTTTGAGAAAAGTAAGAATATTGATGTGACGCATTCGCATCTCTATTTTTTTAAAAAGAAAAAATGTTTCCACAAAGTAATTATGTTTTTTATGATTCTAAGCACGTTATGCATTACATATTCATACAATATATTACATATCATGCCTATATAAAGGTCCTTTTCTTCAATTTTGTGTTGAGAACCAACTTTTTTAGGTAAGCCATTGGTCACAAGATGGAGAATCAGATGCTGCATTGAAAATGAATTATAAAAATGGCATGAATGATATCTTACATCTGCTAAAAATGAACAATCTTACTTTAACACATTTTTCCATCGTATTCTCCTGTTAATAACATACCTACATCAAAGACAGAGGAAGATTCGGTAGCACGTCTTACCTTACAATGGACGGCATACTAGCCCGATGGATCAAAATATTAATAAATAAAAAAGAGTTACTTTCATATCTTAATGTCTCTACCATTATTTGCTTATGATTTCTCTTGTACTCCTTAATCATATTCGATAAGGAAATATTATTATAGCTATGTACATACTCACATTTAGTTGAATAGGTAATTTTACATCCGATATAAATTATTGTACCTCCCTGTACACCTGTCGTTTTCGTAAGGTGATTTCAGAAAAAATCATGTTGAATTTATCTACAAGGACTACCTACCCGTATCATAAACGATTTGTTAAGAATATGTACATTTTAAATATAATAATAAATTCCTTTCTTTGACAATCTTAAAACTACCGTATATTGTTAGCAATATTTTATTTTTCCTTGCAGATCTAGTAGTTGGACAATGTATAATATTTATGACTTACATAAATCAAAATATTAGGTATTATATTTCTATACCTATAAAACTCAATGTCTGTCTGTCTGTCTGTCTGTTCTCTATACAAATTCACACCGTTTGTCCGATTTGATCCAAATTTTGCATACTTATGCTTTAAAACCCGGCGGGTAACATAGGCAACACTTCCTTCCTATTCTCATACCCCTTCTTTTCCCCCTGACACATTTTCGATGCAAATCTGAACCATTGACCGATCGAACTCAAAATTTTGAAACTTATTCTTAGGACACGGCGGGTAACATAGGCAACATTTCCTTCCTCTTCTCTCACCCCTTCCCCTCCTTTGATATATTTTCTAGGTAAATCTGTACCTTTTGGCTGACCGGACCTAAAAATTTGGAAACTTATTCGTTAGGACTCGGCGGGTAATGCGACATTTCCCCCCTATTATTTTAACCCTTCCCCTCCGCTTATATATTTTTGATGCAAATCTACACCATTCGAATCGAACCTTTGTTTATCCTCACAAATTTATTTTAAACTTAATCCTTAACCCGTGCAACGCCGGGTAACATTATTATTGTATATTACTATACAATACTAAAAATACAAGTATTATTACTATATATTACTTATACAACGTGAAACGCCGGGTAACAAGCTAGTATTATTATATATTAGTTATACAAGAATATTTTGCCAAATTAAAAACTGTTAAATTTTAGATAACCCACAATGCTACACTATTACGTATACAAAAATATTTGAGAATTTTAAGTTAAGAAACATTTTTAAATTGTACGTTAGCCATGTTATGTTCGATATTTATTTACTGATTTGAAAAGCATTACTTCATCAGGGCTTCTAAAAATACATTTTCAATCGAAGCCAATTCAAACCCAAAAACGTTAGCTTTATTAGAAAAACCTAAATCCATAGGAAAACGTCGTCGTATTACTTTGCTGAGAAATCAAACACGCGACGAAGTCTTGCAAACAGTTAACCTTTTGCGAGGTAACACAAATAGTAGTTTCTGTTGGCAGCTCGGTATTTTCAGTGGTTTTATAATGAAAAATATCAAAATTTGAAATCATATTGTATCAAAATCTCGTTACTGAAGAAAGACAAATTGACAAAAACATTTGGTAAATTTTTTTTTCAAAACTAGAAAATTTTCGTCAAAACAAAATATACATATATATATATATATATATATATTAATGTTAAGATTAATTCAACAATAGATAAATATGACTAAGAGATACATTTAAAATTAATTTTAATCTGTCGGGGGTAATTAAAGTAGGTAATGTTAAATTCTTATCAAAATTAATTTGCTTATCATCAGAGAAATTTTATATAGTGCTTTAAATAATGAATATGTTTTGTCTTATATGCGTTCCTAAAATATTCATATAATGACACCAATGGTCTCGCATCGGTCACTACTAGCCGCTTAGCGGCCAGCCGGCGGGAATCTAAACCCGGCCTCCCGCGAGACAGACAGGTGAGGATATTCACCACTTTACCACCGAGAATATGGTGTGAGTGACTTAATAGCTTTATTTAAAATGCTAAGTAATATTTATTCGCAAATTTTCTTTTTATAAGGGGTGTGTGCGAAAGAAAATAAAAATGATGGAGACATTTATGAAAAAATATATCTAAAGGATGATATTTAAGAAATACTATAAAAAAAATATTTTTTTTAGTCGTATTATTGTATTAATAAAAATTTGAAACGAATATAATTTTGATATAAATATCAATTGTTATCACAATCACGCCAAAGAAGTATAACTTCTACCGCGCGTACATGAGTACACGTTGCTCCATTTTTTAAAATTTTTTAGCCTTGAATTCAAACGAAATTATTATATCAAGATATTAATGGAACAACAAATAATAATTTCAGCATTTTTGCTTCACGATTTCGCTACATTCCCCGCTACATGTTTCCGTTACATGCTTCCACTACATGCTTCCGCTACATAACTTCCATTACAATGAAAATTGTGCTCTGAATGCGCCAAAACAAGATAACTAAAAAAATACAGTATAGTTATTGAATTAATTTTAACACAATGATTTACACACAACGTTTTATTCCACTAATTTGAGTTCTATAAGCCTAAGCGCTTTCGATGGACACAACTATCATCTTCAGAGGCAATATTAGAACTAATATTGCCTAATATTGCCTCTGAAGATGATGGTTGTGTCCATAGAAAGCGCTTAGGCTTATATAACTCAAATTAGAACGTTGTGTATAAATCATTATGTTAATCATAAACTTCCAAACTATAAACGAAACAACGCTTAATTCATTGAATTAATTTTATCTTATTTCATTGTATTTTTAACTATTTTGACAAAAATAAGACAAAAAAATTATATGTTTTAAGAAACCGTCTTTTAATATTCTGGTATCATAATTAAAGCTGCAAACCTTCATAAATATTGGTCTCTTCAACTAAGTGATTAATTTAAATGATGAAATGTGAGCACTTTTGTGAAAATGAAAATGTTCCCAGTCCCCCAAATGATTCCCCATTGAAAGCGACAATTGTTCATCTTTTCCCGGAACCCCGAGACTCTGGAAATGAGTTGCGTAAAAGCAATGAAGAATTATGTCCTATTGGCCCATCGAGGCGTTTCGTTTCCGAACCGTATAACATTAATTCTTATTTCGGACTTTATTAACTGTTTTAATGCAAGGGGGGGTAATATTTCGGTCTGGGATGTAATCGATCGCGCGGCGGCTCTCGGGGGGCATTAGCGCCCAACGCACGATTTGTCGGAATTTCGCATTATAAAATGGGGATTGAGTCACGTAGAATGAAAATACTGGACAGACGGAGAGAACCGGAGATATGGAAGGAGGTCGGACGGGAGCGGGGGCCACCCGTCTCGGAAAAAATGAACAGATTTATATTTTTACTTACTTACTTACTTACTTACTTACTTACCATCACGCCGTTTCCCCGAGGGGGTAGGCAGAGAGGATAGAGCGCCATACTCTTCTGTCCTGACATACAACTTTCGCTTCGTCTACATTCATACATCTTCGCATGCAAGCTCGACGGTTGTTCAGACTTCTAACAGGACCATCTTCCAGTATCTGGTTAATCTGGTCATGCCACGTCTTCCGTGGTCGCCCTCTTTTTCTGGCGCCGTCAACACTTGCATCATATATCTTTCTTACCATTCTTTCCTCATTCATTCGCTCAACATGCCCAAACCACCTGAGCGACCCTATTTTTATTCTCTGTATTATGCTACGATCAGCTTTACATTCATTCCTAATATCTTCATTCTTTACTCTATCATACATGGATTTACCACATATACGTCTAAGGGACCTCATCTCCACTGCATTCAATCTACTTTCGTATTTTTAAGGGTTTATTTTGAAATATACAATTAACTTATTACTTTCTACGATTCTACGATGGATTTCTACATTTCATTAAATAAACTTTTTTTTTTTGGGTCGCAATCCTAGGATTGGTCTGCAACAAGCACTCGCTCTCCACTCCTCTCTGTCACCTGTCAGCCTCTTCATCTCTTGGTAGGTGCTACAGCGCATATCTCCGATAATCTGGTCTACGTAGCTTAATCTCGGGCGGCCTCTACGATTGTTGTCTTCAACATTTCCCTCGACGATGGTTAAAAGCCGGATGCCTTATATCATGGCCTATCCAAATTGCTCGCTGTTGGGCGATTCGCGTAACACCACATCTCAAAGGCCACTAGCATCCCGGACATGCTCTGGCCGATGGTCCATGTTTCGTTGCCATACATCAGCACACTCCAGACAAGAGTTTTAATCAAGTTTTTCCAAACCTTGAAATCTATAAACTATATGTTGTATATCCCAAATCGGGGCATGGAGAACCAAATAAAAAGGCAAAATGGTTTACGAACTACTCCAATATATTCTCCGATATATAGATGTGTGTCGACCGACCGACAGGCAGAACCTGTACTGTCTGCTCGCCAGCTAAATGATGAGCTGGTGCTCACTCTTTTTATAGCGGCGCCACCTTCTGCTCCCATAAAGTGACCTACCTGAATACAC
Organism: Agrypnia vestita; assembly: GCA_016648135.1. NCBI lineage: Eukaryota > Metazoa > Arthropoda > Insecta > Trichoptera > Phryganeidae > Agrypnia > Agrypnia vestita. The sequence goes on from JADDOH010018581.1 coordinate 17,358, forward strand.
CACAGTATATTAAATCACTGTGGTACGAATATGAACATAATTAATTTCTATACATTACCTAGCTAGTGTTTGCAGTCAGAACATTGAAGTGTGAGTTGCAGTTAAACACATATTTCGGAAAAAAAATATGAAACGCTTTGTATAAAAACTAATATTTATTGAATTTTCAACATGTTTCGGGGGCAATTTTCCCTATATCATTAATTTTCTTTTGATATTTATTTAAAAAAAATAATATTATAAATAACCAAATCTTGCAAATAGTTACGTATACGATATTTTTTTAACTTTTATTTTTCAAATATTTTAGCATAATATGTTTTATCCTGATGAAGGGACCGTTGGCCCCAAAACATGTTGAAAATTCAATAAATAGTGGTTTTATACAAAGTGTTTTATTTTTATCAAAATAAATATGTAATCGAGCTATACACTTATCACAAGTATCACCATATTATTTAGATTATAATATCTTTTTTTTCCAAAATATATGCCTATCTCCAACACATTCTTTAATATTCTGGCTGCATGCCTCTGGTACTTAGTATAGTATAGTCAGGACATGAACTCCACGGAACAAGAAAAGCTGAGCATAACTATGTTTTTTGTGAAGTAAATCAAACTTACGTATTTATTTGATATTAACCAGAAGCATCTACATAAGCAGAGTTATCTACATTATACACATCCAGAGCATCTACATAAGCAGCATAAGCATAAGTTAATGAATTAGAATGATATCATCCGAGAGGACCCTGGGGTGAACCGGCTGATGCAGAGCATATTCTCCGATTGAGAAACAAAAAACTGGCTCAATACGTTTTGAGTACCATAGAGATGAAGACATTTGGGACAACCAAGGAGAACGTGGAGAAAGCAAATGGAGTAGCTATGCGAAGAAAGATTGATTTGCTAGCTGCTATAGAAATAGGCCCCTCGACACGACTTGAAGGTTTGCGTTGCAATATATTTTGAAGGTGGTATTTCATTTATATTATAAAATATTTTCACCCCTTCACTTACTAACTTGAAGAATTTCTCAGGAAAAATATTAATATTTGTCAAGAGCGGAAGGTATCTTACACAGGTATATTAATTACAAAAACGTGCTGTTGAAAAAGTACTACACTTCAACATCTTACGGCTTAATTTGTGTGCTTAATTTATATACCGGACTAGGTCTCAACCTGGTAACACTGTAATGAACACATTATTATTATTGACATTAAATAAAAATGTGAAGGGTTCGCGTTTGTGAGGAAAATTTTTGATCCATAAAGTGAGGAATGAACAAATTAGAAATGAAGTATAATGCTTGCTGTAGTGTGTTAGGCAGAATAAAGAAAGGAGTGCTGAGATAGTTTGGTCATGTAGAACGTATGAGCGAGGAAAGGATGGTTAAGAAAATATATGGGGTGAGTGTTGAAGGCAACATGAATTAGAGGGCGTCCGCGAAAGACCTGGAATGATCAGACACTACAAATATTGGATGATGGCTCTGTTAAAAGTCACAACAACCGCAGAGCTTGCGTGAGAAGATGTATGAATGTAGCCGAAGCAAAAGTGATGTGTTAAGATAGAGGAATATGGCGTTATATCGTCTCTGCCTACCCCTGCGGGGAAACAGCGTGGTGGTTAGTTAATTTAGCGACCAATTTGCTTTATAACGGTATCTGTTTGTAAAGTGACGACTGGCTGTACGATATATCAAAAAATATTACAATAATAGAACAACTTGCGCATAGAACTCCTTCAAACTTCGCGCACGTCATATAAAAATGATTTTACTGTCATTAATTTATTTAATATTCACATTGCATATTATATAGTATGTACCTACATGTTCAGTGTCATCAACTAATCCCTTCTGGACAGTCATCTACACTACATACACACATTACGATTTTCTCTCCCTCAACCCTAATCATTTTTCTCTCATTCCTACTTCCGTTGGCTTCATTTTGGTGTATTTTGTATTTTGCTTTATTATATTGCGTAGTGGATCCTACAATTGCTTTATCGATGGTTCATTGCTTATTACCATTATAAAATAAAGTACTGTTGAGATTTATTAACAAATAATAAAATATTTGAAATAGTTCCGTGTCCACTAAGGCTAGTCGACATCTATTTATTTATTTATGGGAAACTAACAGTACATATAAAGAGATTATACATGATTATTGAACACTATAGAGACCATCTTACAAGTTTCCACAGAATTAACCTGTTGTGTTTTAACGTAAAGCAACAATAACTTGAGTTATAGAATAAAAAACAAATAAAGTGAAAGTTTTAAGTTATGGACAAACTATGGGAGTCAAAGAATTAGAGGTAAAAGGAGAATAAGGAATGGATAGGAAAGGACAAATCTACTTAGTAAAAAGGACAAGAGATAAAAATAAAAAGAAGTACAAAAGATATAAGTATAGCACAAAGATATCTGATCAATACATCTGCATATATATATGTATATATATATACGAGGTCTGGGCAAAAAAAAAAATGTTAATCAAAGAAAGATACAAGATAAAAAATTACATATACGAAGTCAGTTCAAAAGAAAGAAGATGCATTGAAGAAGAGGAAAAAAAATAAGGTTTATGACCGAGGTGATCACAAAGGTAAACAGCACGCAATATTCGACAACGAGCTAAAGCCTTCCCGAGTCTACATTACGCAGCGAAAAGGGCCAATAATTAGCATCACGAACGAGTCCATTATGTAGGCGCACGAGTCGAAGGGTGGGCTTCTGGCTCGGGAGGGCGATCCAACATACTAATATCACAAAGGTTGACTTGAGACTATTTCCATGTCCGCCTCTGTATCGATTCCGCCGAGAGTGACCGCCGCGTCGGCTCCGGAAGTGCCCCTGGGCGGGGGTGTAGGAGCCGTAGGGACAAAACCTGGGGGAAATGAAAGGCCCATTTCTGTAAAGTGCCATTTCTTGTAACGTCGGACACGATACAATCCAATCGAGCTGAATTTTTCATGTTAATATGCTTTAAAGCTAATTCCGTTACAATTTATTTGACAGATCAGCGCGTGCGGCGAGTCGTAGCGTTTATCGCCCCGCCGTTGGATCCGAAAAAAGTCCGAAAATAAATTTAGTATTTTTGTATTGTTAGAGTATCAAAACGTTGTGAGCTTTAAGCTGGGCGATTAAGATTTTCATTTATTGTTTGTAACGGTTTTATATTTTTAAAATGTAATTTTTTTTTGACCGCATGTCCTCAATTTTAAAATTATTTTAATAATGATTGTTTTATATTACACTAGCTGTACGTATTTCGTACCCGGCATTGCTCGCGTTAAGGATATAGTTAAAAATAAGTTTGTGGGACACACACAAAGGTTCCATTGCAAATTCTCTTATAATAGAAACAATGTTTCCATTTATTCTAGGCTTGGATGGATGGAATGTTCAGGACGGAATTATGTCCTATGTATTCCTCCAGGTCCTAAATCATAATTATGCAAAATTTGGGTCAGATCGGTCTAACGGTGTAAACTTATACAGAAAATATATTAGGTGAGGGGGAGGGATAAAAGGGGAGGAGTAAAATTATTACCCGCCGGTTCCTAAAGAATAAGTATGCAAAATTTGGGTCAGACCGATCTGATGAAAGAGAAGAAGGCCGGATTTTGCACTTTTTGCACCATTCATATTTTCGATTTTTTTCATGAACACCATGTTTGATTGCAAATGGAAGAGAGTCTAAAAATGAAAATAAAATTTCGTTTTTGATAAGGACCCATCGGGAGGGGTAGGGGGGAGGTCCCGAAAAATATAATAAAAATCAGGTCCCACAATGGGTTTCGAGAAAAGTTTTTATTTTCAGAGTCGGACGAAAACTCGCTAACTTATTAACGTTTCAAAGTGGTTTTTCGGATTATAATGAAAATAGCTAAAATTAGACTCAATTTTGAGGAGGAGAGACGTCCCGCGACGAACGTATTTCCTAAAGACATCGGTGGGCTGCGTCCGTTTGGGGAACTTGAAATTTTTGGAATCGAGCTCTCGGTCGACAAGTTTTTCACGAAAAACGAAAATAACCAAAAAGACTGTGCATACCGACAAAATGCGTTGTCATGAATCGATGATCGTCTGCAAAATTTCAGATCGATTGGATGACAGGAAGTGTGTTAATTTTCACTTCCAAAACATTTCCACACACACGTCGTACGGCGGCGAAACTAATATAAAGAATTTAAAAAGCGTTACGTGTCTGAGACTTACGCACGAAAAAAATATGTGATAAAAAAACCTCGCTGACAAAGAACCGAATTCCGGCCTTCTACGGACAGGCGGGGATATTAAGTGTGTGAAATAAGAAGTAGTTAACAAATATCTTAAGCTCTAGTAACAAATGTAGTAGACATGTAAGGAAAGCAATGTGTGGAGAAAGGTCAAATGTTTCTTTGATAGGAGCACCGTATTAAAGCACTTTTCTCTAACTTACTTGATAAGTTATTTGTATTTGTATACGAGCCACTTTTTCATTTTCGTCCCGAAGTTTGGAGTCGGCGTAATGATCCTGGATTTTATTCAACGATATATTCCAGTGTCCTCGAGCTATACTTATTAGTTATTTAGGTATATTCCAGATCAGCAGGACATCTTTAGAAAATAAGCAATTCAATTTTAAATATTATGCTTTTCTTTTACAACAAAAGCAGTAGGGGAGATCCGCAATGAAACGGCCACTTTTATAAAAACTTCAATTTTATTAAAACTTTATAGCCTTGAGACGCAAAACAATCTACCTGTTATACATATTTAAAATAAAATTGTCGATAAGATTAAAATAAAACAATAAAAAAATAGTTTTTGTAAAAGTCTCGATTTGTCATTTTTAAAACACCGTCGCTTTGAAAAGGACAATGGGTGTTATGAAACGGACATATGAATGAAATGAAAGATTTATCAATTTAAATACAAATTTAACAATGCAGGAATTTTAATAGGAAATAAATTCAAACATAAAGTAGGATTAGTATAATTTTATTATTAGTGAAGATAAGAAAATATTAATTATGAAAGTAAATAATTTTATTTATTTCAGTTGCAATTTTGACAGAAAAAATTACTTCAAGTTTGTGTTTACTGGGGTATTATGCCGTGTTGTTACGACCTTTCGGGCCGACGTTTCGGATCCCATTGCAGGGTCCATCATCAGGGCTGATGTGTTGTCTTGAATGTTGGTGTTGTGGTTAAGTATCGGCTTGCAATACCGTGCCGAAGTCATGATGTGTTGTATTGTGTTGTATGTATGATTCATCTATTGTCTGATCACTATCTCTGCGGAGTCTGCGACGAGAATGACTTTGAAGCGCCGGATACCAAGATGTTTTTAATTTGAGACCATCATCTCTATTAATGTTTATCGGATGCTTGTAGATTTCTAGTGCTTCCTTGATAAGACGCGCATGGTGACTTTTAGGCTTTCCAAGGATTTTCGGTTCGAATGCAAAATGATGGCCGGTATACAGAAAATGCTCAGCCAGTGCTGATTTTTCTTCGTAGAAAGCCTACACATACGAACCGCTATCTACATGCGAGCTCCCACCATCATCCTGCTCAAAATAAATTTGCTACATTTGAAGAAGAAGTGTGTAATTAACCTTTGAAAAATGTCGCTGTTAATTATGTTAATAACAAGTTTTTCTGGAATATCTCTTCGGCAATGGTTTTCTTTTATCTCCATTCCTGTGGCCCCGACTGGCCAGTGCGCAGTGGTGCAGCTAGCAGTGGACCTACACACTACACACGTGAAATGGTGGTCTTGATAGATGGCGACTATTTACAATGAAGGATGCATCATTAGTCAATAATCCTGAGGGAATATTTCATCAGTCGCCAAATGAAGTAGAACGCCGAGCGATTCAACACGTTCATGTCACACCATTTAGTAAAGTGTTGGTAGTTTTATGGGCAGGTACTCTGCTGCTTCAAATAGGCGTTGAAATTCAGTAGCCGGCTGATGATATAAATATTAGATTTTTTATATATCTATATTAATTTTCTTCTACATGGTAGCTTAAAGGTATTTCTTATTTGATGAATAAAAAAATTGGTAGAAGTTATACTAAACTATAATAAATGCAAAGGCGTATATTAATGACACTTTAGTATTGAGTTGTAAAAATCTATACAGATCATTCTGCATTATTTTATTGAGTTTCGTGAAAAAAAATAAAACTCGTAACCTCAAATATTTAAAATAATCGGGGCAAACAAAAACCTTCTTAAATTAATGGTTCGAAACTTAGATAAGCCCTGCTCTTTTAGTATATTTTGACGGACTGGAGAGAACCGGTGGTTGTCGCGTTACCATCCACGCGTCTGAGATTCGAATCTTTCTCCAGCCATGTAATTTTGTTTTTATAGTCGTGAATTCGTTCGAAAATTATTATATTTAGATATAACTGAACATTAATTTCGAGTGAATTTCGTGGTCTCGCATTTTCGCTACATGCTGTTGGCCGCTACACGCATTTCCGATATAATACGTACGCTATGCGTGCGCAACTTCCGTTACAATAAATTTTTTTGCATCAGTGCGCCAAAAGAAGATAACTCCAAAAATAGATATGTAATTATTTATTGTTTTTACATTTAAATGATTTATTTAATTAATTTATCAACACAATTGGGTACTGAGACGGCATTAAGATATATCAGCCATTGACAATTTTACAGGAGTCCAAAAAAATGTATTGAAATCAATAATAATACAAATAACTAATACAAACAAAATAACTTGTGAAATACATAAATTACATCTCTGTCATTTTGACGTATAATAATATCATTTCGAATATATTTTTTAGAAGAAACTTAAGAACTTGAAAAAAAAATCATCTATATTATTTAATTTTGTGTTGATCTGTTAGATATTTAAGGCTTTTGCTAAAGAAAGGCACTCCTTTCTTTCGTAATATCAATTTTAAATCACAACTGAATCTAAATTCTGGGCAACGCCTGGTACTGACGGATAGTATTATTAATTAAATAAAAGTAAAAAGTTTAAAAAGTTTAAAAAGACTAGTGGTAATTTAGAAACCAACACAAAATTATTTTAGAAAAACGGTTCAATATTGCGAGTGTTTATTGACTTTTTATATATGTATTGCTAGTATCTAAGTATATTGAGATTAAGAATTAAATATTTTAGAAATATAATTTAAATTGAATTAGAAATGCAATGTTACGGAATAAATTTTTTTTTCGCTCGTAATAAAATAAATAAATATCTGATAATTTGTCTTAATTCCGAATGTAGATATTGTGTATACATACTCGTATATGTAGATACTGTCATGAGACATGTCTGTGAGAGGAAAATGAAAACACTAAAATAATTCAAAGTTCAAAAGTCATTGGACAAGAGTTAAATCGGAGTATCTTTATTAAATTTACAGGTACTATATGTTTCCAGAATATCTCACTCACTTATTATTACACTGTTTCTTAATTCGCACTATTTTACTCTCCGTTCAACATACTAATACTTGTCCGCCGGCAGGTAATTCCTTTATTTATTATCGCTGGTATCACTAACGCTGGTAACATTGCGCTTGCTCTGTTTCTAATATCGCGTGAGTTAACCATCACGAATGATTAACACGCTTGTTTTTATAGGTAAAACTACGTTCTAGATCCTTCGAGACTCTTGGGGATTTTTCCAAAGATTGCGAGAGAATTGTGGAGCGTTCTAGACGATTCCAAAGTGTTGTTGTCAGTGTGACAGCGCGCAACCTTTCCCGAATTTTAATATGTTGTGACAATAAATTATACTTAAACCTTTGATGCTTGCTATTTTTTAAAGATTAAAAAAAAGTACAGAACATAAGAAGTCTAGTTAAAGAAATGAAAACTTAAAGAATCAAAATATTTATTCACTAAGCCCGAAAAATGAATAAATTGATACATGAAAGCCTCAATTAACATAAATTTAAGTCAACAGCGTGCACGATAACGCAAATAAGAAACCCCACACAATGTATGGAAGAAACGGTATCTTTGTTCATATTATGTAATCTTCTGGGACTTGATATTCCGGGAAGGGAATAATATTACAGGGAGGCAAAACTTTTAGCGTGGCGCATATTTGGAGATGTGCGCCACGCCACTATTGGACCCTCGCACAAATGTGAGCCTTCCCGTTATAGAAATTTCATTAAATTATACGAATTTATCTCCGCAACCGAGTCCCTTAAAAACACATTATTGAAAATTTTAAATGTGGGTATATTTATTTATTTATTAAGGAATCTTAACAGAATTTTATACATTACAATGTAAAAGCATAGTGTTCATTTCATAGACCAATTAAAAAGATTCGCAGATGTTAAGAACAAAGTTAGATAAGATATTTTTAAGATAATTATTTTAAGTTAATTAATGAATAGTGGTAAGTAACAAACAATGTTTTTTTTTTTTTTTTCTTTTTATTATTATTTTTTTTTTTTTTTACATCTCAGACCCACAAAACATCACATTGATATTTGTCTGTAGGTGCATCAATACATATATATAAATAAATTGTATATACCAGAAATACATTCATATTAATTAATTACAATAGATCTTATAAACTCAAATACAAATCTACAATACTATACAACAATACAAGAAAAAATACAAATATTACCAAAATCAAAATAAGTCTCTTTTATTTAATAACATATTCATTAATTCTGTATTTTGCCCTTTTTTATTAATATCCATTTTGACACGACATGGGATTTTATTAAATATTTTTGGTATGACATATTTTAATGTTCTTTGTCCATATTTATTTATGACCTTCGGTATTCGTAGTCCTTCTTTAACCGTAAATCTGGTACTATGTTTATGAATCAATCTATGCTTATATGTCCCATCTTCATGATATCGTGTAATTAGTTTGTACCACAAGATAGCATTAATTGGCATAGAGCCTTGTTTCTTGAAGAGTTCCTGTATATCTTTAGTAGCACTTTCTTTATTTATTAATTTTATAGCCGAATTTTGAATATTTTGAATTTTTCTAATATTAGTTTTGCAAGTTAGACCCCAGCTAGTTATTCCATACCTTATTACCGATTCCGCTAAAGATTGATATATAGTTTTCATAGTCTGTATCGGAACATAGTATTTAATCTTGTGCATACATCCCAATACAGTTCTCAACCTCTTACATACCTTATTTACCTGAATATCCCATTTGAAAAATGTATCTATGGTAATACCAAGATATACGTATTCATTAACTAATTCAATTTTTTCACAATTACACGATGCATTAATTCCGGAATGCAAGCAATCAAAATTATGGGAAATAATATTTATTTGATTAGTCACAGTTATATGAGGTGACCTTACATGCATGACTTTAGTTTTTTTTGCATTAATAATTAAACCCATATCATGAGACCATTTAAGTAAAGCATTATAATCTTCTTGCATACAATTTTCCACCCATCTTACATCCTTGTGGGAGATAACAAGAGCAGTATCATCAGCATACACAAAATGCTTAGCATACTTAAAGATTTTAGACATAGTAGATACATAAATAATATACAGTAGTGGACCAAGAATAGATCCCTGGGGCACCCCAGTATTCGTAAATTTTGGATTACTAAATGTGTCTTTAATTTTTACTAAGATTTCTCTATTTGTTAAGTAATCCACTAGGACTTCAATTAAATTTCCACCTATGCCAATGCTTCTCAAGATTGTTATGAGTGTTTCCCGATTTATTGTATCGAATGCTTTAGAATTATCTATGAATAGTATAATGACATGATTTTTGTCATTTAATTCTGAATTTACATGATTTGAAAAATTTTCCATGAGAATTTCTGTACTTTTGTGTTTTTGAAATCCATACTGATTCGGATCTAATATGTTAAACTTTATTAGGTAATTATAGATTTTAGTATGCAAAAATTTTTCTAAGATTTTTTCAATAGCAGGCAGTATACATATGGGCCTATAATTAGTATATTCATCATGCTTCCCCCCTTTATAGATTGGTCTTATAATTCCTATTTTTAACATTCCTGGGATTTCATGCTGTGTCAAGATAGTATTTATAAGATGAACAATCACGGGACCTAGCACATTTATGTTTCTTTTAATCTCACCCAAGCGTATGCCATCAATACCTGGCATATGAGTAAGTTTCATACCCCTTACTATTTCTATGATATCACTCAGAGACGCTTTAGTGATTAACAAACTCTGTGGTTGATCTACCAAAGAAAAGTCTGACAATTTATGTTCACAATGGTGCAACATTTGATCAATAGAATCCGAGAAATACTTAACAAAGTTATTACAGATACGAGTGTATGAGGTGCCACTAAAGAATTTTTTTATGATTTCATCACAGTTACTCGTATTTTTTCTACCTAAAATGTTATTAATTGTATCCCAAGTTTTGTGGCTGTCGTGTAAAGTTTCCCTGAACAAGTTGTTATAATAGATTCGCTTTTTATTTATCAATACTTTATTTAATTTATTTCTAAACCTCTTATAATTCATTTCATGCGATTTATTTCTAGGTGAATTTCTCCACAGCACAAATAATTTATCCCTTTTATTTATTTCTTCTAGCAATGTATTAGTTACCCATGGACATATTGGATTTTGCGACCTATTCACACTTCCGTATGAGTTTATTCTGGACTTTGTATATATCTCACAAAATTTATTTTTTATACAATCATATATATCACGACAGTTTTTAATTTTCAATATGGAATTCCAATTATGATTTTGAATGAGCAGATCTATTTTCTCTTGTTTCATATCCATCAGTCGCCTAGTTTTCATCTTGTGCATATTGTCAGTTTTCATGAATATTATTCTTGAAGCTGTAATATAGTTGTCAGCCACAAGCGACTCACAAACACAAGACAGCAGTTTATTTTCATTTTTATTATTTGGCCTATATCTAATGTAAATGTGATCTATGCATGATTGTGATAATCTATCATTAACAATAGCTTCTCAAAAATCACCTTGTAAAATAGTTACTGTTTAGCAAATTTTCATATTTTATAACTAGAGGATCATTTTCATGTAAGGTATTTATATTTATGTCACCAAGAATGATAAAATTATCACTAGTGTTTACATTGCTAATTATTGTTTCAATTTCATTTATATATTGCAATTTATTCTGATTTGGTGGTCTATACACCGCTAATATATGAAAATCATATATGCTATGTGGGATCTTGAGTTTACCGTAGACATTTTCACAATACATCGTGTTAATCTTATATTGATAAAAGGCAAACTTATTTTTAATATATAATAAAATTCCACCACCTGACTTATTTTTTCGACTGTAATAATACTGCTTAAAACCTGGTATATTATATAAATTTATAAATTGTTCCTCTATGTTTGTCTCACAGAGCATTAGAACATCTATAAAAGTCAATGAGTTCTTTAGAATTATATTAATATTGTCCCAGTATTTATATATCGATCTCACATTTATTTGCACAACACTCACCAAGTTCGAATATCTATCTGAGAGTTTCTTCATCCATTGATCAATATTAGTTACCCTTTCCATTTCAACTTCGTTATTATAATCTAGAAAATCGTACGGCATATTCGTATTATAAAAACCTAAGATCAGCGATATTGACTGGTAACAAAATATATTGATTTTGTATGAAGTTACCTGTAGAATTTATTGTTGCCTGTTTGCAAATTAATATCATACAATCCATAGTCATTCCGTATTTACAGAAGTACATGTAAATGTAGACAATCGTACACATTAACACTTTGTTAACCACAATTCTGCATTCAATTTTAATTTTTAATATTATGTATATTATTTTGAAATATATTTTTAATAGTCATAATCAATTTTTTGTCTTGCAAATTCCATCATTTTTATTTTATACTTGCATTTGTCGCTTCTAGCGGAATGGTCCATTGGTGTGGTCATGTTATATTTAATGTTCATCTCGGCGCAGTTTGAGCATTTAGGTATTGTGTCCTTTGATAAGCAGTCCTTCGTATAATGATTGCTTCCACAATGAGCGCATATTGGGTTTGAGTCCTTTTGATAACATTTAGCTGCCGTATGGTTAAATTTTAAGCAGTGATAGCATTGTGTCAAAGGGTTGCAATCTTCGACCTTTATTCTAGTAAAACCTAGATTGACCCGTCCTTTCCTAATAAGTAATTTTCTCAATTCACCAGATGTTTCAATAATAAAATTTTTTTGTTTGAACTTTTTTATTTGGATTTCCCCTTTCACCGTAAGCGCATGTTTTTCACTGTCTATTTCCCTTATCATTTTTATATCCTCATTTTGTAGTGTGATGTCTTCTATAAAATCTTCTTTTCTGTAATTTTCATCTATTCCTTTAAATATGAGACATGGTCTTCTTTTTTCAATTTCCAAAGCGTTTATTCCGTCAGCATTCAATTTATTAACTTCATTTTTTAATATATATATATATGTTCCTTTTTTTGGCAATTTATTAAAATTTCTCCTTTTTTCGTTTTTCTCATCCCACTTATCCCTATTCCAAGCTTCGCTACATTGATTTTTGTTTTGATTATATCATTAAGTTTATCCGAGTTGACATTTTTATTATTGGATTTTACCAGTAATGGATAAGAAGTTTCCTGATGAGGCCTGGATAAGACTGAATAGGCGGCTGATAGCACATGCTTCTTTATTGGCCGACGTGAGCATGCGCAGTATTCGACTTTGACAGTGGCATGCTTATTTTGGCATGTTTGTACGCCCATTGCTAGAATGAGCATGCCCCTATTGGGCATGCTCAAAATCAACCTGCCCGGTTGATTTTAAGCTGCCACTGTCATTCACATCAACCATAGAGAAGGGGTATCTCTTTGGAATTTGTGAACGACCTTGCTTATTTATGGAGCATCTATGTCCATTTCGCGGGCTTCTCGGCCTAATATTATCGATTCGATCTTCTCAAACTTACTTTTCTTTGACTATTATATGAATCAGCAATGTCTGCGGATACTCGTCACCGTTGTGTAAAAATCTATGTGAAAATAAAAATGTTTACGAAACTTATTAATAGCATGAATTATTCAAATCTTACAATAAAAATTATAATATAACTAAAACAAAAATGTGCGATGGAAACCTCGGGAACTTTTTTGATTTATTTGTTCACTTGAATTTTCTATTTCACTTTGCAAAGTTTCCATTTTGAACAAGAGCGTCTCTATTCTAATACAAGAGCAGCCACTAATAAGCATGTGTGTTTGATTGTTAGCTTTGGGCATGCTTATTTATGAGCATGCAACTAATAAGCATGCCAGTAATGAGCAAGTGTGTACAGTTGTTAGGGCATGCTTATTAGTGGCATGCTCATTAGCATGCCAGTAAAGAAGCATGTGTATCTGTACCTTAATGGTAAGTGATTGAATGTGAAAAAAAAAGTATATCAAGAAATGAGTTAATGAATGTGAGAAAAAGGATGAGGAGGTAGGAGTCATGATAGAGGTGGAGGAAGAGAAGATTAGATATATTGAGTGATTGGTCAAAGTCGATTTAGTACATGAAATATATTCTTCTTCAAAAATCGCAAAATAATTTTGTGATGACATTATTAATATGATTAATATTATTAATATACAAATAGTTATCTTCTAAATTCATTTTCATGTTAAGTGGTACTTTATTATTATTCATTTTTCATATATAACTTTTTTAATATTTTGATTATCTATTCTTCGATTTTTTAATTTAATTTTTGTTAGTGTACAATTGTATCCTGACGAAGGAGTCATAGGCCTTGAAACATGTATATATTTTAAATATAAAAAGTGGTGAAAACTAAGTTTATTTTATTAATCA
>JADDOH010018582.1:0-27735 GCA_016648135.1 Agrypnia vestita
AAAAAAAAAGTTAAATTAAAGAAAGATACAAGATAAAAAATTACATATGAATTTATCAATAATTGTCATGAATGAGCTACGGCAGGACGTTTGATCTGTCTCTCTATCTTCGCCCACAAGCTAACTTAACCAGAACTCACTGTACTTTTATATGAATCTGATACTGAAAAAATTTCAAAGCGACTTGAAGCATTTAAGATACTGATCTACATACCTACAACTCGCTGAATTGAACCCGCCAAAGATGACGGCACTTTAACGTGTCAGTTCAAAAAAAAAAGGAGAAAAATTAAAAAATTCGTATTTTGATATATTTAAATAATCTGTAGCATTACGTTCGTAAGACATTTTTAACTGTAAATGATTACGGATATTTTATAGGAACCGTATGTCTTTCCGAGAAACGATTCTCGACGTTTCGTTGAATTCGTATTCAACGCCGTCAGGAGGACGACCTGTGCCCGCGGAGACACGGGGCGGACTGATTAATAGTGATGGGTCCGCTCTGTACTCACTACTACAATGTAGTACTACACTACATTGAAGTGCACACTTCGCACATTTTGATGTGTAGTGCACACTACAAACATCAAAGTTATTGAAAGTATAAACTTCAAATAGTACACTTTCAAAGCGAACACTACAAAGTACATACACTTCAAAGTTATCGAAAGTATGAGAAACACATTTTAAATAGTGTATTTTTTACGTGAAATTTTTGGAAAGTTGATGTAGATATATGAAGAAATTTTTGGAAACTGTAACAACCCCCCCCCCCCATGGTTTGAAAAATTTTGGGAGCAATGAAGAAATTTTTGGGAAGTTAATGTAGGTAAACGGAGAAATCTCTGGAAACTGTAACATTTTTATCGTTGACATTTTTTTTTTTAGCTCGCCAAATTTTTATTTGGGAAAAAAATAGTTCATTTCATTTAAAAATTTACTTCACTTTTACTTCTTTTCATTACTTCACTTCATTAATATTACAATTACTTCACTTCATTTAAAAATTTACTTCACTATTACTTCATTTCATTACTTCACTTCATTATTATTACAATTACTTCACTTCACTTACTTCACTTCATTTACTTCACTTCATTTCGTAGTACTACAATTACTTCACTTCAAGTAGTTTTTACTACAATTGTAGTGTACACTTTGTAGTCTTCAAACTGGTGAACGTGTGTGTGTTGTAGTCTTCATTTTGAAATGAAGTTTTTCCCTTCGCTACTGATTAATGCTTCCGGGGGCGTAAATTATATGCACTTTGTTGTAGAGTGTTCACTTCTTCTACGATCGAGGTCGCCGGTGTGCAGTATGTACTGGTTACGTCGGTGGACTTTTCTGCGACGTCTCTCATAGGCTGTCCAAAATAGCTACAGTTAAAAAATCTGTAGCATAAAAAAATTGATTTCAATTATTTTCAAAATATACGTTTACAAAAAAGTCATGTTTCAATGTTCCCACTGCACGCGCCTGCCACCTACCTACCTACTTAAAACGCATTTGAAATGAAAAATCCAAATTAGCAGACTTTCCCCTATTGTTTTATTGTACCTTATAGGTATCTATAGATGCGTACCTACATCAAAGTTGACGAAGTGTGCAATGTTATATAATAACTCAAAACAATATTTTCGTGATAACGCAAACCATTGAGAATAGACCCGAAACATTGCCTCTTCATTTGAGTTTGTATGTAGGTACCTAATTATTTATTTATTTATTTATTTACTTATTTATTTTATTAATTACACGGCTTAATAGCCTTTTAAAACAGGTTTATACATAATTAAAATACAACAAACGATTAAATGTAAAAGAAAAATAAAGGGTATAAATGTAAAAAAGTATATAGTATACATAGTTTAAACATAATGAGGTTAGACATATATGTAAAAAAAGTATATATGCAAAAAAGTGTAAAGTAGCAGGTTTATACATAATTAAAATACAACAAACGATTAAATGTAAAAGAAAAACGGATAAATGTAAAAAATTATTATACCTAGTTTAAACTATTATTTTATACATATATGTAAAAAAAAAGTATATATGCAAAAAAGTGTAAAGTAGCAGGTTTATACATAATTAAAATACAACAAACGATTAAATGTAAAAGAAAAATAAAGGGTATAAATGTAAAAAAGTATATATACATAGTTTAAACATAATGAGGTTAGACATATATGTAAAAAAAAGTCTATATGCAAAAAAGTGTAAAGTAGTGATCTCAGAAATTTTTACTCACCGATAATATAGCAATATTAAATTTGAATAGCCAGGTATATATAAAAAATTTAAGACATTATATAAAAATTTAATATTTTGAAAAGAAATGATCATATAATGATTTTTTAAATTTTGAGAGAGATAGATTTAAAATGTCGACATATGTAGGTAGTTCATTTCCAAGTTTGTGCATCCGATATATACATGCAATATACCTTGTCTAATTTTGTACGAGCGCTATATTTTTTTGTGTGCGCTATGATCATCGCACAACCGAACCTATGCGGTCGCATTTCCACTACATCAAATTCTTTATCGTGTTAAGCGATCTTATTGGCATCGTTAGGTTTAAATTTAAACTCTATTATAATCAAAAGATAGTACGATAAATCATGTAAAAAAATATAATTCCTACATCTAGAGCAGGATCTGCTATCAGACACGAAGAGAGCGAGGAAAACCCAATTCGGCTACCGGCCCGAAATAACAAACGACCGCTCGCCGATTGGTCCGCCCGGCTCCGCCCATCCGCCAATGGGCGACCGCCCCCCGCCGGCCAATCAGCGGGGCGTGCTGCCCCCACCGCGCGCGCCGGGACCAATCGCGGCCGGAAAATTATTCGAATTCGGAACCACCCGAGGCGGGATCGTCAAAACTGCCGCTGTCCTTGTCTAGCGTGAAAACATTTTTCTTAGAGAATATCATACATGTATGTATGGTAAACATATATGTATGGTATACATACATAATCATACATACAACACATCATGACTTCGGCACGGTATTGCAAGCCGATACTTAACCACAACACCAACATTCAAGACAACACATCAGCCCTGATGATGGACCCTGCAATGGGATCCGAAACAAAACGGCATAATACCCCAGTAAACACAAACTTGAAGATCATATTGAGTATTTTCTTATGGTGGAAGATGTGATCAGTGTGCCCAGGTGCGGTGGGTGTGTAGATTGGCACACCAAAATAATATGATAGTAAAAAAAGAGTAGATTGAATTCGGTGAAAATTGGACCGATCGGGCATATATATGTAACAAACTCACTAAGTAGGGAAGGTGGTGTCAAAAGTAACAGGTGTCGATTGTAACAGTCGCCGTATATTTTTAAATAATGGTCATTTAATGGAACAAGCAGTACCGTCCATTAGACGGGATCAATAGCTATCAAAGAACGCCATTTTGCGTTAAAATCAGTTTGAAAGTATCGGTATATTGGATATCATCGTATTTCGGCCTAGTGAAGTAAAAAAATCATTAAATAGTCATCTTTTTGTATTCGTCAAATTGTAAGTATTTTTTATTGTTTTATTGTGTGTTACTATTCAGAATATTGTTTATTATCATGATGTGTGTATATTTTAACGGCTTTGTTAATAGTTTAAGATAAAACATAACCTTAATGCAATGTGGCGAAAGGTGTCAATTGTAACAGTGTAAAGGGTGTCAATTGTAACATGTTACAATTGACACTTTCGACATAATAATGTAATGTAATTGGAAGTTAATGTCATTTTGGGTTCCTGGTTGTTAAAAATGGTTAAACCTAGAGAACGAAAGACAATTAGGGGAAAAACATCCAAAGAAACCTTTGAGAAGGCACACTTTTATAAAAAAATTTATAAAAAAATGGAAACGTGTCAATAAGAAAAGCAGCCAAGCATATCGAAATATGATACGTATCTCCTCATAGATACATGGAACGCATCAAAAAAGATGGATCTGTCTCAGTATTAAGATATCTACCCCACAACAAGCTATTATCTAATCAGAAAAAGAATTATCTGACTACTATGAATTTTAATAAATTCTAATTTTTTCATTCCTCACTCTATCGACCAAAGATTTTACACACAAGCGTCATAGTGACCGAATTTCACCGCATTCAGTCTACTTTCATTCCTCTTTTGCCAATTCCAGGCTTCACTTCCATACATCAGGGTTGGCACTAGAACGCTATTATGTACCGCTAGTCTTGCTTCCTTTGACAAATTCTTTTTGGCCATAATTGCATGAGGCTCATGCATATATGAGGCGAGTGTTGAAAGCAATAGGAATAGAAGGCGTCCGTGAAAGACCTGGCACGATCAGATACTACAAGTATTTGAGGATGGCCCTATTTAAAGCCGCAAGCAATCGTAGAACTTGTATGAGAAGATGTATGAATGTGGCCAAAGCAAAAGTGGTGTGCCAGGATAGAAGAGTGTGGTGTTCATTCCTCTCTGCATACCCCTGCGAGGAAATGGCGTGATGGTTAGTTAATTTGTTACTCAAAATAAATTATCAACAACTATTACTCCAATAACATCAACAACTCAACTCTGACATATCCCACTGGTTGGGATGAAGTTGGTATGGCTTCGAAAGATTAGCTGATTGCATTTATCAGAAGGAATCCTTCGTATTGAGTAACAAAGGTGCAAAAAATAAGCAAGGTAAAAGAAGAACAAAAACTTGTATAATAACCGAGAAAAAAGAAGAAACTGATGATGCTTTATGTTTAATTTGTACCAAACCATATTCAACAAGCAAAGAGGGCAGGATCCAGTGTTCCTCCTGTAAATTATGGGCGCATGAGAATTGTGCCCAAACCAAACAATTAAATATGAATGTGAATCTGATAATGATTGAGCAATTTGAACTACTTTCACGGTATTAAAATTATTTTAGGGAAGCATATTAAATTAGATTTTTTTCTAATTATTTTATAAGTTTTGGTTTCTATAATTAGATAATTTGTTTTGTTTTTATGTATCTTACAACTTTATAGTCATTTAGTACATAAAAATATACCTAATAAAAATAAGTAGATACATTATGTTTTGTGCGACTTATGTTACAATTGACACCACGAGTGTTACTATCGACACCACTGTGGTGTCAAATGTAACAGATTTCTTCTTTTTTTAATTTTCAAATAAACAAAAATTCTTAATACCTTCAATTTTTTTAACCATACACTTAGTTCCTAAATATATGGAAGTGCTTTGAAAAAAAAAATCAGGTAATTTAACCGGTTAATTATTTTGTTATAAACCAGAATGTCTATTTTGTTACTTTTGACACCACCTTCCCCTAACAGTGGGAACATCGCAGCATGACTTTTGCGTAACAATTATTTGGAAAAAAAAATCGGAATAGGTACAACATATATTTCGTAATATTTCTAACTAACTAACTAACCGTCACGCCGTTTCCCTGCAGGGGTAGGCAGAGAGGATTGAACGCCACATTCTTCTATCCTGGCACACCACTTTTGCTTCGGCCACATTCATACACCTTCTCATACACGTTCTACGATTGTTGCGGCTTTTAACGGGGCCATCCTCAAATACTTGTAGTGCCTGATCGTGCCAGGTCTTTCGCGGACGCCCTCTATTCCTGTTGCCTTCAACATTCGCCTCATATATTTTCTTAACCATCCTTTCCTCGTTCATACGTTCCACATGACCAAACCATTTCTATCACAATTGTTATCATGGTATTCATATTTTGATATATCATACAAATCTGTAGCATAAATATTTGATTTCTATTTCTTTTCCAAAATATAAGTTTGCAAAGAAGTCATGCTTCGACGTTCCCACTGCACGCCCCTGCTAAGTAACCATAAAAAGATGTCAAATGAATTGATTACCTGTTCTAATGTAATGTTAATAATTCGGAAGAATGTCATATATTATAGGTACGTAGCAGGGACGTGCGGTGAGAACAAGAAGCATGACTTTTTCCTAAAAGCATATATTTTGAAAATAAACCGAAATAAGATATAGTATTTCTCGTAATATTCCTGTCACAATAATCAACGTATTACTCAGATTTTAATATTTCATAATATTCTGCCTGATTTTTAAAAAAATAATAGGATAATGGGTACCTATATGATACTAAGTAAGTTGGTTAGATCTATGTATACCAGTGGCGTGCAGTGCGCATAAACTTAGGTTATGCTATGACCGATTATATACCTAGGTATATAAAAATATACATATATACGCATATACCTATAAGGGTATATACATTTTTTAAATTTTTTTTAACTATATATAATGAACTATTTTCAGTAGCTTCAATCCACAAAAATAATTGCACTATAAAAAAAGTATTTTAAACAATATTTTCTAAATAAATAAATATTTTATATAGGTATAGCTTATACGGCAAAAAGTTTCAATATATTTCGAAGACGATTTATATATAATTAAATCGGGAACAATATTAATTTCAGATATACCTACGTTTCTTTTCATAAAAATAAATCAAACATTTTATGATATCGTTATGATATGACAGGTGACAGATGGTATTTGTATTTACATTCACCATAGAAAAGACAGAATTTACACCGAAAGTTTTGGGTGCAATTTGTAAAAAATACTTAATAAATTTCTGCAATTACGTGCGCATATTCTCATCTGGCGTAGGACCTTTCGAAAAAGTACGCTAAATTTACTTGTCTATTACGTAAAACTCGCAGCCTTAAAAATACACTGTTTTTTCCCGATTTGACTATGCCTGTGGAACAAATTGGTTGGCGAAATAAATGAAGAATTGACATGAAGTTAGGCACAGAAAAGTCGGAAATAAAACTTCTAGCCGTAGGACGAATTAAGGCTAGAATTTTAAATTGGAAAAAAAACACATACGTCACGTTAAATGGAAACGTCAGAAATAAAACTTCTAGCCGTAGGACGAATTACAGCTAGAATTTTAAATCAACTTTTTCTTAAGATAGGGATTATTTAATTAATATTTGTTTCCCAGAATCTTTACTAATGCACAGCTTTTTTGCTTGTATGCGCTGCACGCCACTGATGTATACCTACGAATATAACTAACTAACCATCACGCCGTTTTCACGCAGGGGTAGTTAGAGAGGATTGAACGCCACACTCTTCTATGTTGGCATACCCTTTTGCTTCGGCCACATTTATACATCTTATCACACAAGTTCTACGGTTGTTGCGGCTTTTAACATATATGAATATATGTGGGGTATAAAAGCAAAGGCAGCAATATAAACAAAAAAATAATGCAGCGATCGAGGATTTATAATGTACTTAACTGATAGGAAGCATGGTTTTGGAAAGGGTGGATGCACAAAATCTAGCATTCAGTAAATTTTAAATTAGTTATCCTCGGTGATTGCACTAAAAACATTTTTTTTTTTTGGATATTGCTCCCTTTGATATATATATATACGTTGAAGATAATCACGAAATTACATTTTGATTTATTTTTAAAATGTTTTTTAAAATCATTAACCGGTCAGGTGCCGGAGCGCAAATCAGCGTGAAAAATTTTGTACCCTTTACGTGCCAGAGCGCAGATTTGCGCTCCATAGACATGTATGCGAATTTGGCCTATTTTACCTGCGTTTATGGTTTTTAAATCTTATTATTGGTTGTATCTCAAGTTTTTGAATGAATGAACAAGTTCTATTTGTCAAGTAACCTCATTTTTGCCGCGCAAACCGCTAAATGCAAAAAGACAAAAAATCATTCCAAACGTCGTCTTCGAACTGCACATTAATTATGTTATTTTTATGTTAAAAAAAGTTTTAAAATTAAATATTTTTATATTCTTTGATATATTTAGAACAAAAAAAAAGGGCGCGATACTGAGAGCGCTTCATTCCGCCATAATGTAAATTATATACACTTTCTTTTTTTTTTGTTTTTCTCTCTGTTTATATTATTTTTTGCAAATAACTGTTATATACCTACATATGTAAAAGCCTATTTAGGCGTAAATGAATGAATAAATAAATAAATATATATATACCCCACATACCTACCTATGATAACTGCCAACATTGTAGTCGGCGAATTTCAATAAAAGTTTTATGTTTAAACATTGACATCATTTTTATTATTTTTTTTATATATATTTATTAGAGACACTAACAGAATAATGAGTAGGTACCTACATGATACTCTAATCATAAAACATTATAAATGAAGACTATGCCCATTATCCCAATTACAAGTGTCTTCGGCACGCTCTAGTAACATGTATTTTTGCATTTAAGTATATTTAATTAATATTGAATGTTTAATGTTTGAATGTAGTGCGATTAGTATTTAATGAATAATTGATTTAATGGATCTACAGGTTCAGGTCATCGTTTAGAAAATGGATGTTGTGTATGAGTGAGTTTTTGAATGATGATAAGATATCTGCAAGAATATCAGCATCAATGTTATGGTCAACACAATACCTACCCATTGTAAGCTGATAAATATTTAATTTTACAAATTTTCCAAATACTTACCTGTTTAAGTAAAAGTCATGCTTCTTGGTCTCACTGCACGCCCCTGGTACATAGGTACAAAAATGTGATTGCTTTAAAAACTCCAAAAACAAATTGTGGATAACTTAACGTAAACAAACGTCAAGTTATCTACAATTTGTGAATAACTTACTGCTTGTCTACGTTTTAGAGCTTTCTGAATTATTGATTTCATTAATTTCAAACCTGTCAAACTTAAAACGGCAAAACTGACGGCGTTGCAATGTTGTACAATAACTGTCAAGATTTCAAAATAGCTATATTGCTTATTTCAGAATACGGCCATTTGTTTGATAACTATTAATGTACGTCAATATGTTTGCAATTGGGGACAGAGTCGGATGTAGGTACCTACCGGAGCGTGCAGTGAGTTTCACATTACACATTACAAAATCCGCTCTGGACATTTTTAATTTTTATTATCGTCTATTAAGTGTTGGAATAAAGATCTTAAAGATCCAGACATTGTTATTTTCTGAATCGGACCGAATATGAGATATACACATTTAAATATTTTTCTACTTTACATATACGAAGATGTACGCAGTATTATCGGCTAACAGTGAAGCTGATCTGCAGTGCCTGGTGTCCAGTATGTCCGATGTATGCATGCAGAGTGAACTTCTGATGAATGTCAGCAAATCGAAAGTAATGGTGTTCGAGAGAGAAGAATGACTTAGTGTGAAACAACGAATTCTTTGAACAAGTGAATGAGTTTGTGTACTGGCAAGTACGTTTAGTAGAGACGGCAAGGCTGAGAAGATATCTAAAGGAGAGTGACTGCGGGTAACAAAGTTAATGGTGCTCTGAATACCACTAGGGGCCATTCGAGTATTACGTAAGCACCAAAGGGGGTGGGGGTCATTGCTTTGCTTATTTTTGATGACAGGGGGACGGGGGGGGGTCTGGATGGTGATTACGTCAGCAATATTATTTACTTTTTCTGATTTTTCAGCAAAATTTAGTAGATTCTGATTTGAACACATATGGCAACCCTACTTGTTGAACTCGAAAGCGAAAAGCATGTTCAGGGATTCTCCAAAATAATTTATATTACTTACTCGCTATTCTGGTACGAACACTGATGTATGGAAGCGAAGCCTGGAGCTGGCAGAAGAGGAACAAAAGTAGACTGAATGCGGAATGAATCCCTTAGACGTATGGGTGGAAAATCAATTTATGATAGAGTAAAGAATGCAGATATTAGGAATGAATGTAAAGCTGATGGTTTGGGCATGTTGAGCGAATGAATGAGGAAAGCATGGTAAGAAAGATATATAATGCAAGCGTTGATAGCGCCAGAAATAGAGAGCGACCGACGGAAGCGGCATGACCAGATTAACCAGATACTGGAAGATGGTCCTGTCAGAAGCCTCAACAACCGTCGAGCTCGCATGCGAAGATGTATGAATGTGGATGAGGCGAGAGTTGTACGTCAGGACAGAAGAGTGTGGCGCACAATCCTCTCTGCCTACCGCCACAGGGAAACGGCGTGGCGGTAAGTAAGTAAGTACTCGCTCTCACGTAATGTTTTATGGTTACGTTAGAAAGAACCGAAGTAGGGAAATTACTGGGCGAGCTATTCATATCTATCTATTTATCTATTTTTCATAAATTTTTTTTGTAAAATTTAGTGGTAATGATTTAAACACAAGGGAGTAAGAGCTTTGCTTACTTTTGCTGACAAGGAGGAGGGGGAGGGGTCAAAAATTACTAAAATTCTGCTTACGTAATACGTGAATGACCCCTTATGGCCAATAAGAATCTGTCAAAAGAAGCAAGACTACCGGTAGGTACATAATGGCGTTCTAGTGCCAACTCTGATGAATGGTATGGAAGTGAAACCTGGATTTTATTTATTTATTTTATTAATTACATGGCTTAATAGCCTTTTACAACAGGTTTATACATAATTAAAATACAACAAACGATTAAATGTAAAAGAAAAATAAAGGGTATAAATGTAAAAAAGTATATATACATAGTTTAAACATAATGAGGTTAGACATATATGTAAAAAAAGTATATATGCAAAAATTGTAAAGTAGTGATCTCAGTAATTTTTACTCACCGATAATATAGCAATATTAAATTTGAATAGCCAGGTATATATAAAAAATTTAAGACATTATATAAAAATTTATTATTTTGAAAAGAAATGATCATATAATGATTTTTTAAATTTTGACAGAGATAGATTTAAAATGTCGACATATGTAGGTAGTTCATTGCCCAGTTTGTGCATCCGAGGTATGCTAGAATTTGAACGATAGTTTGTGTCCAAATTGTCACAATAAAACAGCATATTTTGGCGGGTCCTACGGTTAGGTACTTTAAAATTAATACTATTCAGGAGTTCGCAACAGTCGAAATTTGAGTGTAATATTTTAAAAAGGAATATTAAATCTGTTAATTTTCTTCGATCTTCCAAGGTTAGGAGATTAAGATTAGTTTGCAAATATTTGTAGTTTATTTGGTCGATCGGAATATGAAGCTTAAAATTTATAAATTTTAGGAATTTACGTTGTACCCTTTCTATATTTTTTATATGAACCCTGTAAAAAGGAGACCAAATGATGGAATTGTATTCCAACTGACTACGGACCAAGAATACATATAAGAGATTTATTACATTAATTGATTCAAAGTCCTGTATTGATCTAAGTATGAAACCTAAAGTTTTCATTTGGCAAAAAAGGAATGAAAGTAGACTGAATGCGGTGAAAATGCGGTCACCAAGGCGCTTGTGTTGAAAAATCTTTGGTCGATAGAGTAAGGAACGAAGACAACCAGCATTACATTCACTTCTACAAATTACATTTGAACGTAATGCTGGCTGTAGTGTGACAGACGGAATAAAGAAAGGAGTGCTGAGATGGTTTGGTCATGTGGAACGCATGAGCGAGGAAAGGATAGTTAAGAAAATATAAGAGGCGAGTGTTTAAGGCAACAGAAATAGAGGGCGTCCGCGAAAGACCTGACATGATCAAATACTAGAAACATCGGAGGATGGCCCTGTTAAAAGCCTCAACAAGCGTAGAGCTTGCATGAGAAGATGAATGAATTTAGCCGAAGCAAAAGTGGTGTGCCAAGATAGAAAAATATCGCGTTCTGTCCTCTCTGCCTACCCCTGCGTGGAAACGGCGTTATGTTAGTTATGTTAGTTAGTTATGAATGTGGATGAGGCGAGAGTCATGTGTCAGGTCAGAAGACTGTGGCGCTCATCCTCTCTGCCTTGCCCCGCGAGAAACGGCGTGATGGTAAATAAATAAATAAATTGGTCTTTCTGGTGGGTTCTGTTTGTTTGTTTGTTTACCAAAAAAGTTATCAAATACCTAGCACGTGGAAATGGTAAGTTAGTATGTAGTCTGAATATTATTCTCAATTTATTTTATCATTTAGTATTTTTCATTATTAATTATTAATTAACTGTAAAAAGTGTATTGTGTAACTGTATCATATTCAAATGTTCACAAAATATTCATACTTTGTAGGTACTTAACATCATTATAAAAAATATAAATAATGTGTGGATGTTCCTGCCGTGGAATTGGTGAACGTTACATCACTTAAGCCAGCTCATACAGGTCGCATGCCCTGGGATACCCTATAAAGACATCAATTAATTTTTGTGATGCTTCTATCATTTGTCTTGATTAACTAAATGTGTGTTTAAATTGTTTTTTCGATACTTATGGGTATTTATGAGAGAAACACGAATGGAAGTTTTTATAGGCTGGCCGCAGAGACCACAGATAACCATAGATGGCCATAGTATCAGTCCTTTCATATACTTGTTTGAAAGAAGAAAGATAAAATAAGATGTAGGTATGCAACTTTCAAAATTTTGATAATTTATTTGTTCTTACGGTGGAATTGGTGAACGTTGAACTGAGTAAAGTGATCCACCATATAAAACTTCCATACACGTTTTCCATGTAAGTACATATATAGCTTCGTTTTTGTGAGACCTTTATAACTGATCTTAATTAACAACTAGGTACCTATCACTCTGTGACAAAATCCAGTAATGATGTTTTCAGATCGAAAAAATCAAATACAATAATTTCGTTGTCGGTCCGTCCATCTATCTGTCTGTATGTCCGTCCCTAACTTCGGTAATCAAACATAATAATTTCATTGTCTGTCTCTCAAAACCGAACCCGAAACGGCCGCTAAAAATATACTATAAGGGCCAGTCTTATAAACGTCCTTTAGTTAAATTTCAGACCAAATAAACCGAAATTTGATAAACAATCCGTTAGTCAAATTTTAGTAAAATTTTACCGACGGCCGATACCGACAGTCGAACCACCAGTTTACCGTCCGTTAGTTGAAATTGAAGAAGTATGACAGATTGACGTATTATTTTTTAAGGTTAGATCCGTTGTCAATTTGCTTTTCATGCTGTTTGTTTAACACGTACATATATACTTTGCTGAGTGCTGCAACATTTTCAAGGAAAAATCTATTCAGATAGAAATGAATTATCATTTTATTCAAGTTCGTTGGGTGAAGAACAAACTCGACGACAAAGAGTGTTCGATATACGAGTGGATTATTTTTATATTTTAGATGACGCAGATTTTATCGACCGTTTTTGATTGTCGAAAGGGTCGGCTTAAGAGCTTCTAGAAGATATTGGGAAAAATGTAAAAAGGCGCACGCGTAGGAATCTAACATTATCACCAACCATAAAATTGCTTGTTGCCTTGAGATTCTATGCTCTTGGATCAATATTATTGGCTGCTGCAGACAGCAACTTGGGGTTCCAAAGACTACTACCAGTGTAGTGTTGTGGGAAGTATCCTTAGAGTATATACAATTCGAAGTATCCCACAAATCCGGTGCGAACGAGAAGAACTTTTAGGTTATTTATAGAAGTTGTGTTTCGTTTCCATAGAAAAGAGATATAATTCACCTTTGACAGCTCTACAATCATAGACAAGAGCAGTACGATATCGCGATACTTACGGACGGTAAAAAAAGTTTTATAAGACGAGCGTGGGTAACATTTATAAACGAACGGCCGTCCGTTAGTAAATTGTCGATTTACTAACGGAAATTTGGTCTTTCGTTTATAAGACCGGCCCTAAATGTCAGTGATGTACAAGATACGCCTATACAAAATACATCTGGTGTACAAGACGCTTTAAAATCAAGTATTTCAAATACCAGATACAAATAACTTTCTGGAATGGTATCTGAAATACTAAATACAAAATACATATCTTCCAAATAATTTTTAAAGATAAAATAATTTTTATTGAATGTAAGCTTATTTTTTTACGTGAATTATTTACGAATCAATCGCGTTGATCGCGCAAGTGTGACAAGATAAAATATTATATTTTTAAGGTTTTAATCGAGGTTTAAGTAAAACTAATTCTTCAAACATTTTGTCGCTCATTTTTCTTGACGAGGTCTCATTATAGGTACATCATTGGAAAAAAGTATCTTAGCAACCTTAGTATTTACCTACAAAATACTAAGATACCAAAAGAATGTATCTAAACACAAGATACAAGATGAATATTCAAAAAAGTATTTCAGATACAAGATTAAAATACGTATTTTGCATCTTGTATCTGTATTTCAAATACTTGTATCTTAGATAAGTCACATGTCTGATAAATGTATACATACTAGGGCTTAGTAAAGTCGCGAAATAAAAAGTCGACTTCAGGATGTTGTGAATTAGGCGAGTACCTATTCGGTTATATTGCATAATAGAGCATGACCAACGTAAATTGGCGTGCGGCGACTTTGGAACTAAACCCCCCTCCCCCCCACGCCCTGTCATTCAGTTCAATCTCGTATTTGCGCGTGAGCTGTGACATCTTGATTTCCAATATACACTGAATTATGTCCAAAACGGTCTTGCAACACCTTACAGGTAGTGCAAGAACAATTGCCAATGCAGTAGCGAAGGGAACAACTTCATTTCAAAATGAAGATTACAACAAACACATGTTCGCCAGTTTGAAGACTACAAAGTTGTAGTAAAAACTACACGAAGTGAAGTGATTGTAGTACTACTTAATTGTAATACTAATGAAGTGAAGAAATTGTACTACAAAATTGTAGTACCAAAAAAAACGATCGACAATACTGAAATTATGCAGAGCATTGGTTTGTATGTTCCTGATAATTACCTTAGACATCGTCAGCATAGATTGTTTCACATTCCAATTTACAGGACCAACCTACCGATGGTTATGCCTGTTGGAAAAGCTACAGCTATGCTGAACAAAATCGCTTTGGATATTGATATATTCCGTGTGTCTGAGGGGGTTTTCCGAAGCAGGATTCTCCTACACCTCTGACCAGATTGTGCAGGTCACTTTTAATTAGTTAATAATAAATTGTTATTTTAATATACAATATGTATATGGGTATGTATATATGTATGTAGGTATATGTATATGTGTATGTATGTATATATATGTGTATAAATTCATAATATGTATGCATTAAACATAAAGTTTGTAATGTACATATTATGTAATAAATAAAAATTGAATTGAATTGAAAAAGTTTGGTGACTAAAAAAAAAAAGGTCGCCGGAAAAAATATATGAATATATCGATACATTTCGGTAAAATAATATTTGACGAGCTCAAAAAAAAAGATGTCAAAGGGAAAAATATTTAAGACAAATGCCGATATTCTCTCATAAAAAATGGACTAGTAGGTATGTGCTCGTACTTTCTATAACTTTGAAGTGTGTGTACTTTGAAATGAAGTGTACTATTAAAAGTGTGTACTTTCAATAACTTTTAAGTATGTATAGTTTGTGGTTTGGGCATGTTGAGCGAATGTATGAGGAAAGAATAGTAAGAAACATATACGACGCAAGTGTCGACGGCGCCAGAAAGAGAGGGCGACCGCGGAAGACGCGGCATGACCAGATTAACCAGATACCGGAAGACGGTCCTGTCAGAAGCCCGAACAACCGTCGAGTGCGCACGCGAAGATGTACGAATGCGGACGAAGCGAAAGATGTACGTCGGGACAGAAGAGACTGGCGCTCTATCCTCTCTGCCTACCCCCACGGGGAAACGGCGCGACGGTGAGTTAGTTAATTTGTAGCGTGCGCTACACTTCAAAACGTGCGAAGTGCGCACTTCAATGTGATGTAATACTACATTGTACTGCAATGTAGTTTTAAAGTTTTGCTAAGCTGAAAAAGCAAATGACGGACCGATATTACCGTTCGACAGGACTCTGGATAGAGCGGCCGCTCACTGGTTTGTTTCCTTAGTGTTGCCCGACGAAATTTGTATTAAAGGCTCCGACGTCGGTCACCGGACAGATTGCGTATTAACTAACTAACTAACTAACTATCACGCCGTTTCCCTGTAGGCCTTCTGTCCTGGCACACAACTTTTGCTTCGGCCACATTCATACATCTTCTCATATACGTTCTACGGTTGTTGCGGCTTTCAACAGGTCCATCCTCAAATACTTGTAGTACCTGATCGTGCCAGGTCTTTCGCGGACGCCCTCTATTCCTGTTGCCTTCAACATTCGCCTCATATATTTTCTTAACCATCCTTTCCTCGTTCATACGTTCCACATGACCAAACCATCTCAACACTCCTTTCTTTATTCTATCTACCACACTATAGCCAGCATTGCATTCACTTCTAATTTGTTCATTCCTCACTCTATCGACCAAAGATTTTCCACACAAGCGTCTTAGTGACCGCATTTCCACCGCATTCAGTCAACTTTTCCTTCACTTCCATACATCAGGGTTGGCTCTAGAACGCCATCATGTACCGCTAGTCTTGCTTCTTTTGACAGATTCTTATTGGCCATAATTGCATTTAGTGCACCATTAACTTTGTTTCCCGCAGTTACTCTCCTTTCGATATCATTCTCAGCCTTGCCGTCTCTACTAAACATACTTCCCAAATACACAAACTCGTTCACTTGTCCTAAGCATTCGTTGTTTATAATTACATCACACTTAGTCACTCTTTCGTCTCTCTCGAATACCATTGCGTATTATGTATTGTGTAATAAATGTACACCCTGGCAGCTTCTGTTTCGCGACAGGGACGCCCTCCCCCGCGCGCCAAGTCACGCTGGTGGCACTCTACTCGCTGACGCGGCAGCTCCTCGTCCCACTGACCCCGCCGGGCAGACAGTCGGCCCTGGGGCAAGGGGCCCCCGGGGGGCTCCGCGGGGCATCGGGCGGGAGGCGAGCGCGCGCGTCTGCCAATCAGCGCGCCGTTTCGTTGGCCAACCTGACCCGGCGCTTCGACACTCTGGGCTGGTCGGAAGATAAAAACAAACAGGATGTATTACAGATGTCTCACAGAGACGAAGCTATATTTTTATACGGGAAAGCAGGTACGGAAGTCTTTTCTGTGTGTTCATAGGACTTACGGCCTATCGTACCGCTGGCTTAAGAGAATTTCATTACACAGATAAAGGATATTGCTGACAAACTCCAAACATCGACTATAGATGTCTCGCTAGCGACATCTGCGGTCGTTTAAGGGGAACGAAAACGCTTCGGTGCCGGCCGCGCTGAGATTTGTCGCGGCTCGTGTGTAAAACGTGGCGTGCTATTTAAACATGTACAACTTCCAAAAATTAGTATGCGTGGTATTATTCCGTCATGGGTGGAAATGGCGAACGTTACATTGTGTAAACTGATCGCTTAAGCCCGCGGTACGATAGGCCGTAAGACCTATGAACACCCAAAAAAGACTTTATACGTGTGCCGGAGTTGGAAATAATAATAATAATAATGATAATAGTTAGATTATTTGTATAGCACCGTTTTCGTGAGTACCTAGGTAGGTACTCACCTCGAGGTCCTTTCACACAAAACTTAGGTAGGTAGGAACTGACTAAAAACACTTATTTACTATTTCATACTTATTCACTAGATGACATGCAAAAAATGGAATTAACCTTTAAAACTATAATAGTTAAATAAAACTAGAAAGAATCGGGTATTTTCGCGGAGTGCATACTAGGAGTGGGAAATTTA
Organism: Agrypnia vestita; assembly: GCA_016648135.1. Taxonomy (NCBI): domain Eukaryota; kingdom Metazoa; phylum Arthropoda; class Insecta; order Trichoptera; family Phryganeidae; genus Agrypnia; species Agrypnia vestita. The sequence continues at coordinate 17,555 of JADDOH010018582.1, forward strand.
CGTAGTGTCGTATGGTCTGATTCTATAAGATTTTATATGATTGTCTAAACGAATATACATTGATAAAACTTGATAAACTAGAGACTAGGAGAACATCGACGAACTTTCTCTTTTTACACAAACTAATGAATGGTACTATCGACTGTCCTCAACTACTAGAACGTATCTGCTAACGTGTTTCGTCTCGCATAACTAGAAGTCACGCCGGTTTTGCCGTGGAAACTGCAGCTACTAACTATTTCTTTGATTCCCCACTGCAAAGGCTTCCTAGACTAGCAAACAGATACGAGCAACTGGACGTCTTTGCCAATAACTGTATATTATTCAAACATATGTATATTAAAAGGTGTATTGAAAGATTACTAGTATTTGTCGAATTGGACTTAAATAATTGATTTGTATTTTTTATTATATTATGTTTTTCTTATGTTTCTGCTTTTGATATAGGTACTTGCTTTTAACTTTATATTTCATTTATCTTTATATATTTGTAGCTGTATTTAAAGTATTTTCTTTCCACTTTATGTCATTATTATGTTTACATGTTATTATTATTTTTTCTTTAAACTATATATTCTGTTAATGTACACTCTACCTATCTGTCATAAAAGCCCTATAGGGCGTTAATTATCTAATAAATAAATAAATTTAAAAGTGCGACTTTGGTTGTTTTTGAACTGTGGTAAGCTGTGTTTATTTGTCTCAGTTTATTCCACAAAATTTGGTCCAGCGACCGCGAAAGCACGGTCACCGAAATTGGTTTTGTGGACGCGATTTACTTCAACTAACCTATTTTTATTGAGATATCTATATTTTTGATTTGCAGTTTTTAAAGTAATATCTTTTTTGTACGTAGGTGCATGATGTTCTTCCGAATTATTAACGTTACACTAGAATATACCCTAAAATGATTTAAATTTTAAACCCTTTTTATGTGTGATGGTTAGTTATTGAGTTTGTTATTTAAATCCGATTCAACAGAATTCCAAAAGTCAAATTTTTTATATATTTTTTATTTATATTCATTTTATTTTATTCATTACCTTCATTCAACTTGCACAAATTGTTTCGTATGTGAGTTGTATTGTCACTACCGCCACCTGCAGTCGAAAGCTTTTTCCTTCCCACAATCCGATACAGATGTCACTTGATTGATTGATAATGAGATATCTATATTTTGATTGGAGTTTTTAAAGCAATATCCTTTGTATGTTTTGGGTGTTCATAGGACTTACGCCCTATCATACGGCTGGCTCAAGTGATCACTTTACACAGTGTAACGTTCACCAATTCCAACCATGGTCCAATAATTGCCTACTAGAAATCATTCTTTTAGAAAGATAACGAATGCTGAATGTAGGAACTCTTTGTATATTTGTTGCTTAAATTTTTATTTATTTATGGTTTACGCTTTAGTAAATAAATTTCATTATTGCATACTTTACAAATCTGGAAAGATTAATGATCGCGTAATCAATGTCAGATGTTTAATTTAGTTCTCAAATCGCGAATTTCCGATCAAAATTATAATAACAAAAAAAAAAAAAGATTTGATATATCACTCAGAAAGGAACGTATACAAAAAATCTATCCATCGCAAACAAACTATCAAAATCTATCTATCAAATGAAATAACACATAGAATATTTTCATTACAATCTGACTAAAGATTGATGTATCCGCAAAGACGTACAAACGAAAATGTTAGTATATAGATATACCTATTAGGAATATCCCATCAATAGTAATGGGAAATTAACAATCTATGTAATCTTGATCTGCGAAAATACAACAGCGTAATAAATTACTACGTTTGACACTTTTGTTATTTATTTATCTTCATCTTAATACACGACATAGGAAATGGAGCCGCTCATCTCACTACGAAGAACCTGTGCCGAGTTGAGCATCTGAAAATATAGTGAGAACAAAATAATAAAGATATAAAACAAAATATTACATAACTATAAGATTAATCAATTAATTGAGAATATAAATATAAAATGTGGGTAATAAAAACAGTATAGGTATATTATATAATACAAAAGCAATAGTGAAATTAAAATAATATAATTAAATAATAGGTACATGACTTGGTATACACCACTAAATTAATCAATTTAGTGGTGTATACCAAGTCGTGTATTATTTAATTATTAAATATGTCACCACAAAGTTATAAATCGTTCATTGAAGAAGTAAAATAATATAGGTAAAGAATATATGTATAGGTAGTATTAATTAACTATTAAATATGTCACCACAAAGTTATAAATCGTTCATTGAAGAAGTAAAATAATATAGGTAAAGAATATATGTATAGATAGTATTATTTAACTATTAAATATGTCACCACAAAGTTATAAATCGTTCATTGAAGAAGTAAAATAATATATGTAAAGAATATATGTATAACATGTAAATATAATAGCACAGTTAAAAAGTATATATAGGTATAACAAAATTAAATAAATGTTTGCGTATTTAAATAGTGATAGAATACAGTTTAATGAGTAATAAATTATGACCTGTTTTCGGCAGTTGGGAATTTGTGCAAATGCAGGTGACAATAACGTCTTCACGAATAGTTTTGTGTAGAAAGTTAAAAGTAGGGTGTCCACACTGACTATGACAGAATGGATACCAAAGACATTTGAATATCACTTTCATCAGTCAGCATAATACTCTTAACCATTTTTTTTTAAAGTGACAGTATTGGCACTCTTAATGCTTTCGGGAAGAACATTGAAGAACAAAACTTGTTTATCCAAACACTGTCTTGGCATTTATTGGCTGATGTATTCATTTTAAAGAATTGACAGCAGGATTGTTTGAACACCTGTCAATGCAAATTGTTGCTGTGTGGTGAAGAGAATAAGAACGTACCTTGCCTACTAGAAATCTTCTTCTTCCTAGGTAGGCTGTTGGGGTCGGCTCTTCTCGTTCTCAGGCTGCATCTTCTTCAGTTCTGGGTGTCGCTTTCATCCAGGCCGTTTCTCTGTGGGATTTTGGAGCATTGAGTCATCCAGGAGATCTTTAGTCTCTTTCTAGATGACTTTCGATGAAGCTCCATAGACATTTCCTGCTTCACCGTGTGGTCTGGTGGTCTCCGTCTCATGTGTCCGTACCATATCAGCTGTTATTCCTCCAGCTTGCTGTTTATGTCCGTGACTTCCAGGCTATCATGAATGCATGAACTTTTAGTCCCATCTCTTAGTGTTACACCTGCCGACCATCTAAGCATTCGCATTTTTGCTGTTTCAAGTTGCCTAGCGTAGAAGTTGTATCTACATAGTCCAGCTTTCGGAGGCATACATTATCGCGGGTCTAACAATAGTCTGGTATATCATTCCTTTATAGGCATTTTAGGGTCACACAAGTTTCCTGTTACGGACCTTAATTTCATCCATTCCACACCTATTCTATGGCAATTCTATTCTACACCTAGCCCACTAGAAATAATAATGCAATTTTTTTTACGTTTCGACAGGCCAGGAGGCCCAATTACAGAAGCGAAATACATCACAAAACACCCAGGCTTGAGTAAATCACACAGATTAAGTTGTGACCTCATCGGGAATCGAACCCGGAACCCTCGGACACAGAAATCAATTGTTTTAATAACGCAGATTTATTTTTTTATTTATCTTTGAGAAAATTAACTGCAAATCTTAAATTTAACATAAACATGAAAATTAAAATAGTAAACTTTTCCATTTATGAACTTTCGACTGCTGAAAGTTAATAATATAAGTAAAATGTGGCAGAATAAGATGATTTTTGATTAAAAATGTGTTGAGAAGGGACGAAGGATGGGAATAGATGGCAACATAAATTGGGTGAACTAGTTTGGATGCGGTTACGAAATTATTTTCGTTTTAAACGTGTCTCGTAGAGTAGAGATAAAAATATCAATGTGGCTTTAATTTAAGTTGAATGAATTTGTGGATTTGTAGATGAAGGGGTTTTATTTAGAGTTGGTCTTGCAAAGAGGGAGATAAAAATTAGGTGACTGTCTGCTGTTCCGAATTAGAATATGAAATGGTAGGCGTTTAAGAATATATGTGTAAGTATATATGTTAAATAATTCGGAAAAATATTGTATATACATTTTTAAAAAAATCATCCCACAGTAGACAAATCCATAATCCGTAAAAACATATAAAAATATTGTTAAAATAAGTTTTTTCAGTTGTTTATTGGAGAGTCTTACTTACACTATTTATTTCCATTTACGTCACTAGAAAGTCCATTAAAGAAGTCAACAGATGTAATAAAAATTAAATTAAAATAAAATAAAATACTAATAAAAAAAATAGTCATACGAGTAGTATTCCTTGTATGTACATAGGTGGGTGCATTAAAAAATTAGCAGCACTTCGCTCATCAATTTCAAAGGAAATTTCACCGGCTACCAAATTAGTTAACCACATAAACAATGTTATCTAGTTATATAAAAAAAGGTCTCCTTGTTGCTAGCCGTTCGTTTTTTCCTAAAAAGGAAATGCACTTAATTACATTACTCACTCGCAGACATCCCCGCAACACTATATCCGTCCCGTTCTACCGCCGTTCACCGTTTTGGGTACAAGGGAGACGAATCAAAATGCGTAACGCAAAATACATTTTATTTATCGCGAGCATCCTTTTTTGAATCCTTAAATAAATATTTCAATCGCGTACTTTGTACAAAAAGTAAACAAGGTGCACCTCCATGACCGTAGTAATGTGTAAATTTGTTACGAAGTCAGGGGAGCTCAACGCCCATGGTGAAGGGGCAATAAATAATACATTATATTATTTTGGCATAGGGTCGATTTTTCGGTCACGGCCAAAGAGTTTTTGATCACGGCACTTCAGAAATGTGTTCAGCCGATAAACGTCCATATTAGCGATACTTATACACGGCATCATCGGTTGGGGAGGAACGTATAAAAAAATCTTAACCCATTAGTAATAGTGCAAGTAATACTTAAAAAAAACACCTTCCCAACAAACTGTTTGCAGTACCAAATGTGGAAGATATGATAAAGCAAGTTTCTTTAATGAAAATATTTACAGATAAAAATCTAAAGCAAAATACTGGAATACTAGATATAAACTAATGAGAAATGGTAACCAAATAATTACACCAAAATTCAAAACAATGCAAATGCAAAATTATTACTACAAAGCCATCAGCTACTACAACAATCTTCCTATCGATTTAAAAAGGTTTTAATTTTTATAAAAATTAAAACCGTTCAAAACTAAAGAATTCATTTAAAAATTTCCTACTATATATTCTGACTACCATTATTAACACCCACATATATTAATTAATTAAATATTATTTACAGTACAAGAAATGAGGCTCCCTCGTCAGACACAAGAGTTCTCTTTACTTTACGAGGTCTACATTAATAAAAAAGCTCAAAATAAATAAATATCCATGTAACGAGTTATACCATATACAATGTATACCATATATTAAATAAATATTAAAAAAAACGAGCGAGTCTTATACAGTAGTCGCATATGATGTGTAACATTTGAAATCTCACAATCAAAAATATCAATTGAGCAGCGACAGAAATTAACATCACAATTTTAAAAAGCTAATACCTATATATTTATTAATTAGTAAATAGGTACAAGTAAACAAAATATATGTTCATTTATTTAATATTGAATTTTGCCGCAATAGGTAGGTACTGTATATCTATATACGCATTTTGTTTAGAAATGTGTTCGGTCAATTATATGTTTTTATTTATTTTCGTAGATGGCGGTAGTGTGCCGCCATACATATTGTATGAAATCTTTGAATAAATATTTGAAAATAATCACATAAATTATAAAAAATTGAAGGATGAAAATCATTTTCACGAAATCACTGCCACAGATTGCAGGAAAGATGTTACACATAAAAAAAAAAATCTGAGAGAAAGAGACAAAGTTATATAATCGCTCCACGCTGGTTACACTGCGCGCAGTGTTGTTGTTTAAAACAAAATAAATTTTAACTTCTTCTTGTGCCCTATCCATTCAGCTAAGGTTGTCTATCATGTTAGCTATCATATCTTCATTTACTGCGGCCCAGAATTCCTCTACAGTAGACTGGCCAAAATACTTTTTTCAGCCATGATGTTCTCCTTCGTCAAGGGCTTCCACTTCCAGCAGTCTTTCTCTGCATTATGATGTGCAAGATCTCACACTTCTTGGATGTCTCATTACATATCCGAAATATTGAAATTTTTGGATTTTTATTGTTTTTTACTCCCTTTCTTTTAACTCGCAGTATCTGCTTGTCTGCCGAAAAAACTTTGGATAGATTTTTAACACTTTTTCCGTGGTCCAATCGAGCTGAAATTTTGCAAGCAGACTCGTGACGACATGATTTGACAAATTTTCGTTTAAATTTTTTTATTTATATTATAATTTTGTATTTTTCGAAAATTTAAAGAAAATGAGAAAACAGCCCGACGCGTGTAGAAGGCGCTAAACCTGTTTCAACTAGTCTGACGCGAATCATGGGTCTGATCAGAAAGGGAATATAATGAAAACTTGGTTTTTAAGGGTCATTATTTTACATTTCTCATCCGAACCATAACATCGTTTTTCGTAACTCTGTCCATCCAGATTATTTTGAGTATTCTTCTGTGGATTTTCATCTCAAATACTTCGAGGCGTCTTATCAATTCTTCGGTGAGTGTCCATGTTTCCATCCCCTAAAATGATATCGAGAAGCATCTGACCACTCACATTCGTAATCCAAGGTAAAGATAATGACTTCAGAACATCTTTTTCATGCGGGTGAAGGTTACCCGAGCTTTTTGAATGCGATTTTTATATTTGTATTTAGAAGATATTTTAAAATAAAATATCTTCTAAATACAAACATGAAAGCATTATACACATAGGAATTATATTTCTATGTTCTTGTTTATAGAAAAAATTAAACCATTAAACTATATATATGTTCACTTCGAGGAATGATGGAGACCAAGAATCGATGTGAACTGTAGAGCCATTGAAATAATGTCGAAAGCAGTTCAATAAACAATAGGCATGATGAAGTATAAAGGACAAGTGATTTTAGAGAAGAAAATATTTTGAAAGGATTCCAAAAAATGATCCAGTTTTAATATACACATTGAGATTAATAAGGTTTTCAATAAAATAAAAGTATAAAATTGTGAAATCCGCCATTTTAACTGAAACACCGGTCAGAGCGAATGACGTCACACCTCGGTACCCATCACCGTGTCTTTGAACCGTTGCCATAGATACAATGCAATGTTTACTGAGGCTTGACGTCACGTAGACGAAATGACGGCTGCGGGCGTTTTTGCGCGAAATTAAAAATTTGTAGATGAAAATGAAATTATTTGCCTAAAAACTTAGTTTAGGTATTAATGTTATTTTCAGCAATAGTAGACGTGTACTTACAATTATGAATGTTATTCCAAAATCTGTCATCATGCATATTCACACGAAATGTTATATTTTCAATTACAGTCAAGTAAACCCGTCATACGACGGGCAATTAAAAAAAATACAATAATTTACGTTGTTCATCCGAGCGGCAATTCCTAGTGTTCCACAAAACCTAGTTTAATATAATTAAATGGGTCTCTTTTAATTGTGCATTTTTTTCTTTAAATGGTTTTTCATTTAACATCCCTGACCCCCCCCCTCCGCGCCCCCCGGGGGCGTGCCCAGTGGGGGGGGGCGTGGCCCCGGGCGCCCACGGGGTCGTAGCGGGGTGCCGCCAGTAAGCGAGCGGGAGCCGCGCCGACCAGTCGCGCTAGCATAAAAAAAACCATAACAAACCTGACATCCCGCGGTTGACAGTTGTTGCGGCTTGAAAAAAATCAAAAACCAGACGCACCGCGGATGACAGTGTTGTCAAAAAATTTCTAACCAGACCGTCGCCGACGCGAAATGAGTATCGAATTATTCTCGGGCCCCAAACACTGAAGAAAAAAAAAAAAAAGAAAAAAAAAACCCCACGCCGCGCGTCGTCTGTGATGATAGCGTTTTTTTGCACATTTGTGATTTTTTTTTAAAACGTATAAAAAACTGAAAAAATTACAGTGATTTTGGTTAAAACATTGTGAAAATACATTGTGTGTTTGAATCGTTAAACATTTTTATAGAGGTACTGTTACTTGTTATCTATATATTTCTTTGATTTTCTTTAAATAATTTTGATTTTTAATCTGTATTAGATAGATAGTTTATTAAATTTTTTAGGTCTCTCTCGCAAACCGCTTATCAGCAGGTTTATTTATTGTATTTCTAAAACTCTTTTCCTACTTTCCCACAACGCTTAAATAATTTTTGAAAAATTCTTATTTATTCGAACTTGTTTCGATTTTTTTAGATTAATAAAAATGTATTTACTCCTTATCCAATACCATATAAAAAGTATTTTCATGTGTATAGTGTAACGACTAAATACCTGTATATAGTAAATACCTACGAACAATCGAGGCAAATTTAAATTGAAATTTTTCGTCCATTACATAGAATCTGTCACATCTACAATACTATTTTTCAACAGCCTGTATAGCCTTACTAAATTTTAATTAAAATTTCACGATACCTAAATGTCAGACTCGAAAAATTTCAATAGTATAAATCCTCCTCTAAGTTAATTCTGAAAATAAAAAAAAATGCATTGAGAGTTACCAGAGAAATTTGACATAAATCAGCATTCCATAATTAAATTTTTTTTTTAGAAACGTGTTAGTTTAATGTTTCACATAAATCACTCAATATTTAATAATTAACATCAATATTTTCTGCGCATAATTTCAATCTTTTCAATGTAATTATAATAAATAAGAATTGTATTAAAAGAATCTGAAAATGACTTTAGGTGTGTCTATCTCACCAGACGTAACAGTTTTAAATTAAATAATAAACAACGTTTTAAATAATACCTATTATATATTATATATATAGATGCTTTATAAATGTTAACATATATAAAGTTCATTCTAAAAATAATTAAGTGTAATATTTTACTGTGTGTCTGTATTGACATATCTTATATCCAAATATGTGATATTTAAAATATTTTTTCTATATTGCGCGGCATTAGGTAACAATTTTTTTCGCGCATAAAACAAATGTAGGTACCTAAATACCGTAGGTATAGTCTGTACTGCCAGAGATAGTAAATTTTACACATTATTTAAAAAAAAAAACACCATACAAAATTACTCAGTTCGTGAACAATAGGTGAAATTGAATTTAATAAAATCATGTAGGCACCTACATACTAACTGAAAAATTTAAACAATTTTTATTGATCTGCCTACGGAAAGATAATATGACTGGTTAGGTACACAATTTCGTAAATTTTAAATGTATAAAATATTATGGGAAGTGTCTGAATTACCAACACTTTTTGTGATCTGTACATCAATTAAGAAAACGCCTTTTTGAATCTGTGTATTAGATTACAATAAAAAATATTATTTTATATTAGATATCTAAAGGCTTGCATTATAAACATTCACAGAAATAAACCTAATTTAAATTTCCGGAGAAATAAATTAAAATTTATCAGAGCATATAATATACCTACCTATTTTGCACTGTTTTAAGTATAATAAATATAATCGCATTTTCGTAATTTATTCTTTCCTAATTTTATATACCTACCAGGGAGGGGCGCGCAGTGAGAACATTGAAGTATGGCATTTACGTAAAAGAAATCTAATAATAGGTGTCTCAGAATATTTCTATTAGATACAATTGTTAACATATTACCTATTCAGATTTTGATATAATGTAATACAGGCCACATAAATATTTTAATCGATGTTTTTTCCAAAATATATGTATAATAATAATAATTGGATAATTTGTATAGCGCCGTTTTCGCGAATACTCAACTCAAGGGCGCTTTACACAGAGAAATTATTATCTTACAAGACAACTTACTTCTAGAAATGAAAAAACTTGCAAGAAGTGGAATTAAAATTGAGTACTGTAATAGTTTGTGAGTCCCTGAAAGAATTATGTGTTTTCGCGGAGTGCACAATATGAGTGGAAAACATTAGCTAGCGTTGTTGTGGTCAGATTCTATAGGTTTTTATAGGATTGTCTAAATAAATGTGTCTTAAGTTGTTTTTTGAACTGTGGTAAGCTGTCTGTTTGTCTCAGTTTATTAGGTAGTTTGTTCC
>JADDOH010018583.1:0-32778 GCA_016648135.1 Agrypnia vestita
TCATGGAAGTGACGGGAAAATATGAGAATAATATTACTCAGCTCTATATCGTTCTTCGCCATAATTTTTTGGTGGTATGTGAAATAGGATAAGCGCACCATTCTGAATATTTTTTTTCTCCATCTTCAATTTGTATTTAACTAACTATGCCCGCACGGCTTCGCACGCGTAGATTTTTTGGATTCTTGGACCTGTTATTATCTGAATGTATCCATACATTAATGACAGCATGAAGACAGGTGAAGTATTTATTTGCCGGTGAGAGATTCTGATATTCCCGAATCTCGAATAGTAAAATATAAATTTATAAGCTATATCGGTAGAACTTATATCTGTACCTACAATACTATATTAGCGAATTTGTCACGTCATAAAATTCACACGTTTTATATACAATTTTTTTTAGTAGAGAGTATGTGTCACATCAATATTCTTATAGGAAAATAGTCAATTTCTGTTGTCCTGGAATGGGGCTCGAATCACCAACCATCAGATCTCTAAAATAGCGTCATGATCGTTACACCAACAAGCTACTCATGATAAATTCATAGCATTTTTGTTACATTAATGGGGTTTTACTCCCTTTCACTCGTAGCGTCTGCTTGTATGCCGAAAAAACTTTGGATCGATTTTTAACCCTTTTCCCGTGATGCAATCGAGCTGAAACGTTGCAGGAAGACTCACTGCAACGATAAAAATGATCTAAAAAATTTTCGTTTAAAATTTTTAATTATAGTATAATTTTGGATTTCTCGAAATTTTAGCGGTTTCTTCAAATTGGAAACCATATAAGTGAGAAAGGAGCCCGACGCGTGGAGAAAGCGCGAAACCTGTTTTAACTGATCTGACTCGAGCCATGGGTCCGATCAGATGGTTTCGCCGACGCCGTGCCCCCCTATACCAATTATTACGTTTTCAATATTCTATAAGTTTTGGAATAGATTTTCCACATGAAATTAAAGAAAGAGGAATATGTTGATAGAATATCAAATTAGAAACAAAACAAATGAGAAAGGGAGTATAATAAAAACTTGGTTTTTATGGGTTAGTTTTTTTATTTATCAATCAGATTATAAATGCAACACGTGGTGCGCCAGTAACATGGCGCATCGAATAACTTCCTGGGACATTATGTAACAGAAAACCAGCAAAGGCAAATTGATCTTTAAATTTCTGTCAAATATTAAGTTAATTTAAAATTGTATTTGTTTTTATCAAATTAAATTTATTAAGTCAGGAGAAATCGTTGTTTTGAATTATTTCTCGTTACGTTGCCTCGAAATTAATTAACAGTGCCAGTCTGTCCATTTAATATTGATTATATAATTTGAAATGTACCTTCGTGATCAAACAAAGATTACTGCTGAAAACGCATTGATTGAAATCATGGAAGTGACGGGAAAATATGAGAATAATATTACTCAGCTCTATATCGTTCTTCGCCATAATTTTTTGGTGGTATGTGAAATAGGATAAGCGCACCATTCTGAATATTTTTTTTCTCCATCTTCAATTTGTATTTAACAAGCTGTGCCCGCGCGGCTTCGCACGCGTAGATTTTTTGAACACTGTTTGGATCGTCATAGAACTTTCGCGAACCTTCTAGAACATTCTCCTTCCAGAACTTTCAAGAAATTCGAATGTACAGGAACCTTCTGGAACACCGACACATTCCGCAACTCAGTTCTTATAGAATTTTCGGGAATTTTCTAGAACCTTCTCCTTCCAGAAATTACTAGAGCAGGTAGACACAGTCAGCGCGCCTATTTTGAAACAATCTGAAGCATTTGCTAGAAAGCACGTTCACCCACGCACATCATACCTAGTTATAAGTGGGTTTTATTTGTAACATCTTTGCACGTATCTCAAGATTAGCTTCCAAGATTATAAGTTTATTACTGAACTAGCTCTAATCCGTCAAAAATGACGGTACATTCTAAGGAATAAGTATTTATTTAATTTATTTAAAAAAAAAGTTTAAAAAAAAAATATTATTCGAAAAAAATTTTGGGAATTTTTTTTTTTCAATTTTTTTTATTGTTTAATTTTTAATAATTTAATTAATTTCGAAAAAAATTGGGTAAAAAATAAAAAAAAAATTCGGAAAAAAATACTGTAAAGAAGTTACGGACATTACATGAATTTTCGGGGACAGACAGACAGACAGACAGACAACGAAATTATTATAATTGGGATATCTTCGATCACATACAGGAATTGTGGAGTTTTTTGATAAGCTTTTACAAAGTACACTTAACTTACCATCCACAAATACAAACACACACCGAACGCTACGTCGAGGGCATTTGTTGACACTGGACGTAACGAGACTATAAATGTTGACATTACATGTTGTGATAATTGCTTTGGATAGTAAACTCACCATGCTTTTTATGATTCTTTATTTTACACAGTTTTACTTTAAATTATTTTTTATTAAGGGTAATTTCAAGTTTTATTATTTTATAATTGATGTTTGTGATTGGCCATATACCTTGCGTTAATTTATCCATTTACATTTGAAGACAATAATGTAAAATGTACACAATATATTTACTTACATTTTAATTTATAATATTTAAAAATATTTTTTCTTTTTACTCCCTTTATTTTAATTAACTCGTGGCGTCTGCTTGTCTTCTTGTCTGACGAAAAAACCTTGGATCCATTTTAAACGTCTTTTCCGTGATCCAATCGAGCTGAAACTTTGCAAGCAAACTCGCGGTAACGATCAAGAAGATCTATCAAATTTTCGTTAAAAAAAATAAATAAATTTTTGGATATTTCAAATTTTGAATGGTTTTTTCATACAACTTGTTGTATGAAAAAATTCTCGAAAGTTCTATAAGGTTCTAAACTGAGTGGCAGAATGTGTCGGTGTGTCTGGAAGGTTCCTGTACATTCGAAAAATTTCTTGAAAGTTCTGGAAGGAGAATGTTCTAGAAGGTTCGCGAAAGTTCTATGACGATCCAAACAGTGTACTAAAAATCTACGCGGGCGAAGCCGCGCGGGCACAGCTAGTATAAAGTAAAAAGAAAAATAAAAAGCAGAAGCATAAGAAAAACATAATATAACAGAAATTCAAAAAAAAAAAAGTAATAATGAAGTGTGAAAAGATATGGCACAAGCTTTGAAAGTCATAATATAATAAAAAATATACATACAAATACAGATCAATTATTTAAGTCCAACTCGACAAATCGTAGTAATCTTTCAATACACCTTTTAATATATGTTTGAATAATATACAGTTATTGGCAAAGACGTCCAGTTGCTCGTATCTGTTTGCTAGTCTAGGAAGCCTTTGCAGTGGAGAATTAAAGAAGTAATCAGTAGCTGCAGTTTCCACGGCAAAACCGGCATGACTTCTAGTTATGCGAGAAGGAACACGCAAGCAGATTCGTTCTAGTAGTTGAGGACAGTCGATAGTACCATTTATTAGTTAGTGTAAAAAGAGAAAGTCCGTCACTATTCTTGTATAATATTTAATATTTCAGATTTCATTTCATACAATAACACATGTAGTGAAAAAAAACTAGCCAAACACCCGTAAAATATCTCAGAAAAAATATTAATTATGAAAACATGGGCCGCGCGCCGATTGCGAGTCACACTTTTAATTATATAAAGTTCAATTAAAGTTAATTATCAAGTTACGGACAGACAACGAAATTATTATATTTAGATACAAATGATATTTTATAACAAAAACCAAACGATGCCAGTATAATGTTAGGTATTGCAAAAATATTTTTTTTCTTTCCTTTTTTCTTGTTTAAGATTTATTTCTCTATTATTAAAAAAATATTGGATGTTATAATGAATCGTTTAAAAATGTTCTAAACCTAGCTCTTAGTTTGGATAAAGTATAATCACTTTATTTTTGAATTATCGTTATACTTTCATATTATATTACATCACTAGCTTTACCAAAAGTGACGGTACTTTTACATGCCGGCTTCTAAAGAATAATTATTTACTTATTTAATGCCGACTCTCATGAAATATTAATAACGACTTTTATAAAAATATTTGAACTTTTTTTCATATTTACCCTGCCGGCATGTTAATGGTACTATTTTACTCTGGCGATTATGCTGGGCACAACACGAAATGTTCACGTCTTTGCTAAGCCTTAGTATATATTTATAGTATCTCTTTGGCAGTCTAAACAGAGAAGCAGCGGTAGCAACACGCGTTAAGCGGCCGGTTCGGGTTTGCTGGCACAGGGTTCAAGCTCCATCTCCGGCCGTTTAGTTTGGTTTTTTAATCGTGAATTTGAACGAAATTACGGACGTTACATGAAGTTACGAATGGACAGACAGACAGGCAGATAGACCGATGAACGGACGGACAGACAGACAGACCAACGAACGGACGGACAGACAACGAAATTATTATGTTTGATGATTTTGTTGTTGATTTTTTATAATGAAAGTTTCAATTCATGTTTCGTAAAATTTCAACAAGGATAACAATAATACTGGGCAATCGAAGAAATTATTGTTTTGTATAAACATATTCCGCCAGGATGTGCCTGTCTAATTACTATTTCATCAACCTCATTTGTTTCCGTGAATATTTGTAATTAATTATAATTTTATAGGCATACCGATCGAGTGATCGACACAATAACAATTATAACTTTCAATTTTGTGGTTCACCGAATAGATTGCATGTTTATATTCAATTTGGCTGCTGAATATACGTGTAATATTTTAGTGTTTAAAATAAATTTAAATTTTATGTTTTTTAAAGGCTTCACAGAAATAATTTTTCATATTTTTTAAGGTAAAGATAAACTTTTGATTTATATAACTTTCGTCTCACTAGGATATGGTACACTCAGTTTTTATTGCCGTGTATTGCGCTGACTAGAGATTGGATGTACAGCCCAATTTATTAGGTGACACGGCAATAATTTATTTTTAAAAAGAGTTTGGACGATCTCAGCCACGCAATATACATACTACGTATTGCAAATATTCTCTTTCAATTCCTTTCCTACCCAGAATATGCCAGATTTAATATATCCAAATTATCTATAGATATTACAATATATAGTATATAGATTATTTTATTTATATTAATACAATTCAATGAAACGTTTGTACATGTTTCCTTACGCTATTTAATTTATTAAATGTATATAAATCTATATTTGTGATCCTAAAAACGCTGTAGCCTAAATATTACATTTAAAGGGACATCTTATTACCGATCGATCAAATCGATCAACGTCAATCCTACGTAGATATTATTCTTGTTAATATTATGTTTTTTTTATTTCAATGAAATGCGTGAGAATCAGTTTCTATAAATTTAGAATAATTACTACTCGATGAAAAAGTTATTAAAATTTATTTAAATAAAATTAAAATGTAACTAATTTCTTATATAATTTTGCGTAGAAATAATAATCTAGATGACGACGAAGAAGTCAGCGATGTAATCTATCTGGTATCTTTCATGGAAGCCAATGTTTAAAGAAGGAAGGGTTTGGTCAAGTTTGCGATCCAAACTGACCAAAATTTTAAAGGACTGCTTCATCGTAATAAAATCTAAAATTTTCATAGCAACTTAACTGTTTACTTAATATTGTAAACTGTACTCAGAGAAAATTTGAGAGGATTCAAAAATTTTGTTTAATAAATAGAGTTTCACATAATTGATTTATGATATATAAAAATGATTCAAATTGAATTAAACAAAAATTTACTCGGTGTAAACCACATGAGTCAAGTAAAATTTACAATGCATAACTACAAGTAATGGCCGATACAAAAGTACCATAAATAATTCAATTAGAATTTCAAAATTGAATACTGGAAATTAATAAACCACTAAAAGACAGAATGTTCATTCTAAGATACAAGGTAACAAGTAAATATAGTTTTTTCGCTCTTTATTTGAAATTTTACACACTTTTTCATAAATATTCTCAACACTATTAAACGCTGCCGATACCTCACGTGAGTTAGCCTTTATAATATTAAAAACTACAAACCACACATGTTGTTTAGTGCGTTACTTATAAAAAAATGACGCGGCACTTAATACTTGTGCGTTATGCATTTCCATATTACTAGAAAATCAACACAGATAGGACTGCAGTGCAGTATTTAATATATTGGCGAAGGCTAATCTGTATACAAATCTTACATTTTTTTTTTGTTTCTTAGTTGTTTATTATTTTCCAGTATTAATCTGTAGAATTTCCGTCACAAACTCACCCGAGCACCGCGCAATTCGTTCCAAATGCGAAGAGAAAACACGGACCATGAAGACTATTAAATAAATGCCAAGTGAAATTGTCAACGTCGAGAATGATGTGAATGTCTGCTGTCAAGGTCACCGCGGAAGACAGTGTAATTAAAATAGCTAAACTTGACTCGGTTTGAAAACATTTGATGTCGAAAAAAGTGAAGCATTCATCACGGAAGCGCGGGAGCTTTGTCTTCGTCGCAAGGCCGGCGTCTTGGCGCTGGCGCTGCGATATTTATACCCTCCCTGCAGGCGGCGCGCCGGCCGCTCAAGTGGTTTCATCAAATACCACACTAATATTATCCGTCCTCGTAATCATTTTTTTACAATTATGCAGTCAGGTAAGTGCAAAAGAAAAACAAAGGGCGGATAAAATTGGGAGACGCTCGAGGCCGCCTCCATCAGAAGATGAAGATATTTATAACTGCCAGTAATTAATGTAATTATATAATTATATTTGAAACATGAAACCGCGATACTGCGATATTGAAATTTCAGCTGGCGGGATCGGAGAGGGTTTGTTTACTTAGAAATTCTCAGAATTCTCGATTGCAATTCGAACGAAGATAATGACTGTAATGCTTTTGACGTATTTCGTCAGGATGTAATTTTTAAACACATAAAATGATTAGCCAATAATGATGAAGAGAGAGTTGATGCGAGTGAAAGTGTAAATCACTTACAATTTATTAGTCCAGCTTACATGACTACCAAAACATAGAGACATGAACTAATCTCAATTTCTTGGCTGGTTTAATATGTTTGACTTGTTTAAAAAAATGACTACGAGCTTGTTAATTTTGAAACAATTATACGGTTTTACCTGAAGAGACTCGGTTTGGAATGATACTAAGAGTGTAAATATTTAATTTAAAGGGATTTAATTATGCAGAATAAACACAATATTAAACTTTGTGGTCTTATAGATCTGAACCGCTAGTTGCCTAAATATTAATGAAGGACATGCTTCAGCAAGATATAAAACAAATTATCTGCTAGAATGCTTAGCAGAGAGGTGGTATATTTTAATCTAGAAATAGTTCTAGGGAAATATTTACAATTTGCATTTAATTATCAGACGAAAATTCAGCGAAATGGAGTAGAATCGGCGAGGCTTTCTCTTAAGCAGATTTAAATTAATATTTATTTCAGCCGAAACGCTGACATATTAACCGTTATGTTACTACCCGGAATTTTTCACACTAGTTACTACCCAGGGTACCTGGGTACTCTACTTGGATGGACGTTCCCCATGCATTCTTTTGTTTTGTATATCGCTAATTGATATTGAGATAATGATCAAATAGCTTCCTTGAAGGTCACTGCTTCTCCTAAAGATATCTGTATCCCTCTATACCTGATTTTTATCAGTTTGCTTGACATTAACTAGTACATTTTGAGTGAATTTTTCATTTATATCTTCAATTCTAGCTATCTTAGTAAAATGCGGACATGTCTCATGTGCAAATTATTTATTATATATTTATAACAGTTATAATATGTTATATATTATTTATAGTTAAAATTTATCATATGTTTACAATATTAAAGTTTTCATCGTCTCAACTTTTTTCAAATTCACTAAAATTTTAATAATGGTAATATTTGTTGATGTTTTCTTATTACTATTTTCACGTTAAATGAAATCAAAGATATAAATTAACTACATTATATTTTTTTGTTGATAGAGCACTTCTGAAAAAAGATTGTTTATTGCAATTGCTGTGTAACGATATGGTCTTAGATACAGATGATTTTTTGAATAGCAAGAAAGAAGATTGGATTTCAGAGTGCACTGATCAAAATGAATATTCAAATACAGAAGATGACGATAAAGAATAAGTAGAAAATATGGACTATATTGCATCACGCGAAAATAAGATAGGATAATATTGAACCACCGACATCTGCTCAAGTTCATTTTCGGGCTAGCAATGCAATGAATTGATGGTGGCATAAAAATCCGCATATTATAAAACTACATAGCATTATATCGTTCATCATCGGCAAAGAAGTGATTTACATGGATCAAGAAAAGTATTATCTATTAGTATTACATTAAAATGTGTTTTTACACCAGAAATTGATGATACTATTGTCCATCACACCAATAAAGATGCCAAGAAAATATATATTGAGTACAACGAACATGATCGTACCAATAAACCTCATTGGAAGGATTTGACTTCATCCAAGTTAAATGCATTCATGGGTGTGCTGATAGTATATGGTGCCGATTACCTAAATATATATTATATTTTTATTTGTTCAAATGTAATTTATACCCAGTGTCGAGTGTCCAATTTCCTTGCCTCGATGATGCTAATATGAGGAAATACCGATTGAATGAAGGTAGAGCTGCGTCGATACGTGAAATATGTATGGTTGATACTGAATTCAAAAATTTCCAGCGTATGTAGATTCTACAACACAACTTTTACAATCAATGAGCAATCATTTTCTACAGCAGATGTATACAATTTATACAATATATTCAGTCTAAGCCCGCCAAATAAGGGTTAAAGTATGGTGGATATGTGATGCAGAAAATTATTATCCCCTTACTGGGTAAATATACACCGAAAAATTAATATCTGGACGAGAAACTCACCAACGTGAAAGAATTGGACGCTCAAAGGCTGTGGACGTAAAATGTCCAATGTTATATGCCAAAGCACAACACATTATTTTATCTTGGAATACGGCAACCGGTATGGTACATTGAGACGAAATAAAAAGTATATTCCAGCGAAAGTAAAGGATTGTTATTTGGATTCATTGATAATGTAAAAATATGTTCTTGTGTGCCAAAAAAACTGAAGAAAGTTATACTTTTATCATCTGTGCATCGTGATGATGTAACGTCGGGACTTAAAAATAAACCGAACATGATTAATTTTTACAATACAACGAAATCTAATGGTAAAATTTATGTCTTTCACTGAATGAGAATATCAATACGGAATGGGTACCCGGGTACCCTGGGTAGTAATCAGAGGACTAGACACGTTTGAAGTCATATAAAATACCTTTTTAAAAATAAAATTACACCAAAAATTACATAAATCCCTTTCAAATACCTCATATAATGGGGATCCGGGTGGACAAAAGCATCAAGGGTTTATGAATAAAATTATTTTAACTTGAAGTCGAAAATGGATACCCGGGTGCCCGGGTAGTAACATAAGGGTTAAGAGTGTTGAAAAGCTTTTTTGAATTCCTCTATAGAATGAGAATTTTTAAAATAACAGGTGGTTAATAAAATACTTATAATTTTTAAAAACATGTTTTTTTTTTAATGTTAGTTCTGGAATCCAATAGCTAATTTCATTCCGTTTTCAAAATAAGTAAGATTTCAAATTGTTATTAAATAAAATAAAAACATTGACTTAATGTTTTTTAAATAAAATACCTACTTTGAATTAGATTTTTTAAAAATATTTAGATTTTTTTTTAAATATTTCAGTTTTATGAAAATGATAACTAATAAGTGCATCACTACTTATCGCATATGTTATTGCTATTAATCATTAATCAAAATGTATAATTCTCAATGCAACAATTTCAGTCACTGACACTACCAGACGACACAAATAATGATGAGGTATAATATAATAATGAGGCAAACAAGAAGCAAAAAAGCATTCTCAATTTAATAATGTCCATCAAAGATGCTACGCTTCTCTATTTATTCTAATAGCCTTAACTAGCGGCTGAAATATATAATAAAAGTACGACGTATGAAATTTGAAATGGTGGAAAGCGGCATTAACTTGATATTTTACCGATTTACCAGTAATGTCATTTCTTGCTAATTTTGCAAGCCCTTATATGAAAGCAGTTATGCAAAGAGCAGCGAGCAACCTGATCTGAACTGAAAGAAAATTTATCAAAATATTGAATAATCAAATCCACACAACTTGAATGTTTTTACATTTGCAACGCTAAATACTATATTGGTGCCAAGTTTTGGATGGTTTTTAAAAGGAGTAAAGAATAGATTTTGATATTTGTACACTCAATGATTTTTTAAAAATTCTAAAATGGGTGGTAAATGCAATCAGCAAAGTTTTCAAAAGGCGATTATTATGATTTTTTGTTTGAAAATGGCCTGCTTGTTTTCGCTAAATCTAGAATTGAATTTACTGTATTCGATAAAAATAATATCACAAGTGGAGTAGCTGCTTTCTACATAAGTATATAAGATAAATAAATACAGGTCTACCAAAGTTCGAGCGTTACTTTATAATGTCAATCAGTGAGATTCGCCTAGTAAATTTAACCACGCGTAATAATGTACGAATAAATAAATAAACAAAATTATACTTTATGTAAACAAAATCGGTAATGTACACAGTTCTTTTAATAAAAACTGGAAGTTTTATAGCTTCTGAATATTTTAACATTACGAGAACCAAAAGCCAGATTCCGGGAGGTTTCAGCACTATGAAATGTAGAAAAATGATACAAATTCTCTTTAAAAGTGTATGTAATGAAGGCAATTGCTAAATGTTATTTAATAAAATCAGAAATAGATTTTTACAGAATATTGTTTTTTTATTATGTGGCACCACTGATTTATCTCTTTCGAAATTTATTTTACCCTCCATAGTGCCAGTTATCTTTTCATTTCGACGAGTCTCGTTATCTCGTTGTTGAAGTGACAGGACAGATTTTTTCGCCTCCTGCCCTGTAAATTCTCGTCTCATCTTGTATTTAATTGTGCATATTTCTAGACTCGTCACCGCCAGACAGTGGGATTATCGCTTGTTGGTGGCCAACCGAATGAATCAAGTGTTTGGTGAGGTAACAACTAGAATCGCCGAAAGACAAAAGGTGAGTCGAAACGTCCCTCCAACTCGTAAATTACAGTCCACTTCTCTTAATCTTTCCTAATTCTAATCCCATTTCCCTCCAAATATTATCCGCCATCCCCACGTACGCGGCGAATCGCATCGCGTGCATTTGGTATACCAGTTTTTAATTTATTTATTTCATCCATTTTAAAATCGTTATAATATGTACATTATCAAAGCCATATCCATCAATAATGTAATATGTATTTAGGTGTTAACGCCGCAACAATGAGTTCTATACTTTTTTTAACGAGTTTAAGCGTCTCAAAATAAAATACTTCTATGTTTGGACCGCGTGGAGAGGATAACTAGATAGTAAAAACCGATAGGGCGCAGAAGCATAGGGAAACCTACATTAAGGCAAAGTGAGAATGTCTTCAAAGACATAGGTATCTGCTATATCCATTTGCTTGCCCCAGTCCTAAATACTGGACTTTCGAGGAGATCCCTTAAATGGGGACTTGCGATGTCGCGTAAACAGCTTTTATGTACCTATTTAAAAGATTTAAATAAAACTGATCACGACAAAAATAAACACAAAATATTTCCATGTTGCCTGTTTACTTAACTATGACAAAAATTTATTATATTTGTACATTTATATATAAAATAATGTATTATAGATACATTCTTGATTACGCGTTCTCGCGTCGCGCGGCCGGCCGTTTGTTCCAGGGCGATACTGACAATCGGCCGTATTCTGAACTAGGCAATATTGCTGTAACTTGACAGTTACGTATAATATTGTTATGTCGCCAAATTTGACTTAAGTTTGACAGGTTTGAAATTAATGAATGCAATCAATCAGAAAGCTCTAAAACGTGAACAAACGTTAAGTTATTCACAATTATGAATAATGAGCTTTCTAATTGATTAAGCTCATTCATTTCAAACCTGTCAAACTTAAAAAATCTAAATTGGCGGCATTCCAATGTTATACAATAACTCTTAAGATACAGAAAAAGCAATATTGCTTAGCTCAGAATACGGCCATATGTGTGTTAAAATATGGGGTAACCGAGTGGTTAGATACCCAAAACTGTAGAAACGACGCGATATAGGGTAAGACTGGGGCAAACCGACACGCTTAACATAAAGCGTGAAAATATACAGAAAAATACATACAAAAAACAAATATAATTATGCAGGATTATTAAAAAACACATGATTAACGAAATAGGTGTATTTAAAAAAATATATTTATGTAGTTATACATGATATAAACAAAAGAGTAAAAATCGAAAGACTGTCCGTCTGCCCCTTAAGAAGGGGCAAACGGACATCTATTCACTATCTTCAATATAACATTGTACACATCTGAAAAAAGGTTCTCTTCCATTTAAATCACATGTAACGTGATACCAGACATTACACTCAAGACACTGAACCCAATTTTCCCCTTCTTTATAGATACCATTGCAAGAACCACAGTTCTCGGTTTTGTTCTGACATTTAATATTGCTTCTTTTTTCTTTTTTGATTTTTTTTATATTTTGGAGTATCTTTTTAGCTTTTAGTTCAGAAATAAATTTGCTGGTGGTAAAGATCCTGGACTCAGTCCCTTTACGTCCTTTTCTTGAAGTTTTTGTGTCTCCAGATGTTCCAGGTAATGGACTGATTTGCTCAAATGTACTTGGAGCCATAACCGTTGTGTCGGTTGTATTTGTAGTATCCATGATTTCATCACTTATCAAACTTTGTAATGCCATGTTTTCAAAAGAAGAATCATTTGTATTTATTACAAATGGTGTATTTTTTACGACACTATTCATTGAAGTTGAAGGATTTTGAGGTGGTGTTAATGGAACAATAATTTCCGATGGTACTGAGAGTTGATTTTGGGAATGGAATACAGAAGATGGTAGAAAAACTTCTTCGTGGAGATGATTCGGATCAAATGGAAATATTCCACAGCTCTTGAAGCCATTGACAGCATTACCAACAGTTGCCGCTTGATTCCATGCTACTTTTAGCAGAGATCCAAATGTAGTTTTGGTTGTTCCACTTCTTGGATAATGACGTAAATGTACGCGGCAAATTTCGTTGTAACGAATTTTTAATGGAGCAAAAAATGACATATCTAGTGGTTGCAATTTCTGTGTACTATGTGGCGGCAAGCATAGAAGGTGCACATTGTTTTCGATAGCTTTTTCAAGAGCGTCGGGGTTAGAACTATGGGATCCATGCCCATCTAATATCAATATAACATGTCCTGATGGTTTATGTTGTATAAAATGATCTAAAAACATTGCAAAATGTTCAGACTGCATATATCCACTGTCAGATAATACAACCTTTGTTCCACTGGGCATACCAATTTCGTATTCGGGATTTTGTCGCTTTCCTTTCATTATTACGAAAGGCGGCATGTACTGGCCACTGACAGAGCAACAAGCCATCAGGGATACAGTTTCCCCCTTTTCGGCATTTGTCTGGCAAAACACGCTACGCTTGCCCACGTTGCTATATAACTTTTTTAGGTTTATATATCAGTTGTAAACCAGTTTCATCGCAATTAAAAATATTACCAGGCTTATCAAAAAGGTCATACATTGTCATTAAATGTGAGAGATTATTATAAAATATGTCAGCATGAGCGTGTGTCAATCCCTTAGCACGAGCATAAGACAAACCTTCAGCAACTCGAACACTTAGGCAAGAGTGCCTTTTTAAAAACTGCCTGCACCATTCCTTACCAGCCATTTTATCTTCATTATTAAAATGATGTCGAATTCCATTGACAAACACAAAACGGTATACCAACTGACGTAAATCTTTAAAATTTAGCCCATAGCCAATTTTATCTAATTTTAAAAGGTATTCCACCAGTTGTAGTTCGTTTTTTTGTCCAATGCACGTATGATCGCCAAATTTAGGCATGTTTTCATCTTTTTCAACTCTTCTCCGCAATGTATTTCTTGGAATATTGAACGTTTTAGCAGATGTTTGAAGCGGCATTTTGTCAATTTTGACGGCTTTTACTGCTAAAGACATAGACTCTTCACTCCAGTTACATCTTTCAGATGTTCTTTTACGATTACGCACCATGACCTACGACAAACAGGGAATAATTAAAATGAGATAAGCTATGTCCGTTTTCCCCTTCAACACAGTGTCCGTTTGCCCCAATAGACCATAGAAATTATAAATAAAAATAATCAACAGATGGCAATAGTAGTATGACTTTGACAACCCTAATACACTGCACTGACATTAGCTAAATACGATGGAAACATAACCTCAAAAAACGAACTTCTGTTTAAACAGATATATTCATATCATTATAAGGAAAATATAGTTGTTTGGTAATGTTACTTACTAGTAGGTTGACAGTGATCACCAAAAAATATAAATATCTCAAACGATTGTTTAGATATGAAAGGATTAATGTTCACAGGCGGAGCGCAACACTACTGCCGTTGATAAAAATACTCACAATGGCGGCGAACATGTATTAGTATCTTTGACTGGAGCAAAACGTTAAGGGGGTGTCCGTTTGCCACCATGTCCGTTTGCCCCAGCCTTACTATACATATTAATAAAATAAAAATCTTGAGGAAGCCGATACTTACAATGGACTGGAGAGCTAATAGCGATTAAATTAGCTGAAACCTGTCAAAAATAACGGTACTTTTACATGTCGGTCCCTAAAGAATTGACTTGAAGTATAGTAATATCGACTTTTATCAAAATACATTTTTTTATATTTCCCCCGCAGGAAGTTAATGATACAAATGGTTCGCGTTTTTGCTACGTCTTATATATACTGTATTTTTGACAGGTCACGCATATACGGTGATGACAACATCGCTATCGTTGCCGCCTTTGGATTCGCTAGCCCGGGAGCTCCATCTTCGGCCGTTAATTTTGTGTTTTTTTAGCCGTAAATTCGAACGAAGTTATGGACAGACAGACAGATAGACAGATAGATGGATGGATAGAAGGACAAACAGCGAAATTACAATGTTTGACGCAGTAGTATTTTAGCGTAAAAATAATTTTAATTTCGTCATACTTAAATAAATAAACACTAACAATGTTGATTGGTAAAGATAATATAAGAGAGCTAAATGTGTCTATCTATCTGTACGTGTCCAGCATGTGTCTATATTTCATATATTATATTTGTCAGACGAAGTCTAATCTGACTTCCTTGTGATATTAATTCACGTCAAAGATTATATGAGTATATCTAATTCGTGCTGATGATTTATTTTTTGGATTCTTAAGAACTTGGCCTAATCACAGATTGTGAAAATAAACTCTTAAAATACTCTTCGTTCACAAAGGTGTGGCAGAGCACCAAAATCATCAGTACCATTCAGAAAGGATGAAAGTTTACAACACAAAGAAACAAATATTGTATACAAAAATATAGCATAAAGTGAACTTCATGGATGCCGTTCAAGTTCGGATATTTATAAACAATTAATAATTTAGATTAATTCAAAAAGGTATTTGTTAGTAACTTAATTCATAAAAAAATATTAACAAAGTAATTATATAATTATTTTAATTTAAACAAAATTAAAATTTGTAATGCACACACGTTGTGTTAAATTTATCACTACTATAGTTTCGAGAAAAGCAGTGCCTCTCATCACTATGGTGTAATTTATTATAAATTAGGTGTAATTTAAAATAACTGCCATATCATTGAACAATATTATTATATAATAGTAATAAAAATATCTATCCACATAAGTAATCGAACGCAATAAATATATGCACGAATACAACAACCACAAAGTTATTGCTATCAATGTTGCGAACACTAATGAAGTTATGAATAATTCATCAAGCTTACTATATACATTTGTCACTGTTTACGTAATGTATGAATTTGAGTATTTGATACGATGTATTATAACTGATTCGTAGAGTTAATTCTTTAACGGAGTTCTTTTTGGATTATTTTTAATCTGACATTGAATTTCTTAATTAATCCCTCGGCGAGAGACTTTGACAGTCAACTGAACAACCGCTTTCCAAGGGTCCAATATTTTCTGAATTCAGAATCCAAGTTTTCGTGTGATACCGATAAATAATCGCACGATTTTCACTCAATCAAATATTAGGTCACGATTATATAACAGTTTTCTCATTTTACAGATTGCAATTTGCGATCTTATCTCTTGGGATCTGTTCTATTTCTCGTCGTATCTCGCTGCGCTATCCTTTCGATTGGTTCAATGAGTTCGTACTCAATGATAAGAATGGCGACAGTATTTTATTTTTTAGATACAATAATCTTACCGGGGAATGAAGGAGATTAAAGAACTTGAACCATTGTGCCACAATAGATATCTCGAGAAAAGTGAAAGCTAGAAAACTAGAAGGCGGGACGTGCAGCGAGGGCAAATGAGAGCCTTAATAATAGCACATAAAGCTCTTACGGATCAAATTTAATAATTTAGTTTACTATCTGTTTGTCCGTCTGTCGTAAAGTCCGTAAATTGCTGGAATTAAAATTTTATACAATAAGAGTGTGAAACGCAATCAACGCGCGGCACATGTCGCGCGGTCACGCAAGGCAAGTCGTTATTATTATTTCCCATGATTTTTCACGGGTGTACGGCTGGTACTATTATAAAGACTTAACTACAAGGGGCAGACGGGTAGAGCTTAGTATAGCGGTGATATAGCAAGGGATGTATTGCACTCGGCACTGACTGATGTCTTGGTCTACTAGGTCCCGCGAAGTCACTGAACTAGAAGGGGAACAATAATGAACCTTTTTAGATTAATTTTCGTCGAGTTGTAAATTCTTACCCATTTAATTAACGTGATTTTTTATGACTTCGTCGATATATCGGCAATAATATCGGCTTATAGATATTCAGATATATGACAGTGAAGCCGGGAAAAAAACAAAGTACACAAAGTACGCAAAAAAAAACAAAGTACACTGAATGGATAAAAAATGCGGTCACTGAGACGAAAATCTTTGAACGATAGAGTAGAGAATGTATGGATTAGAAATGAATGTAATTACTGATTGCAGCGTAACAGAAGAATAAAGAAAGGGTCGCTGGTTCGGCCATGTGGAGTGGATGAGTGAGGAAAGAAAGATTAAGAAAATTTATGAGGCATGTTGTTGAATTGTTGTGTTGAATTTATGAGGTGTGAAGGCAGCAGAAATAGAGAGCGTCCGCGAAAGACTCGGAATAACCAAATAAATCAAATACTGGAGGATGGTTCTGTTGGAAGCTTCAATAACCTAAAAGCGTGCATGAGAAGGTGTTTAAAAGTGGACGAAGCAAAAGTGGTGTGCCAGGACAGAAGAGTGGGAATTTCACATATAACATGTGTTCTATAACGCCACTCTGGGACAGGCATAGCCTAGTAGAGTGGCATAATCCACAAATTTAACAAAAAAAAAAGTGTAATTTATCTTATATCTTATTGTTAAACTAGTATTAAGTACCTTTATTTGTAAACAAGGATTTTTTGAAATAAATAAATAAATTAAAACTTGTTGTTTTGTAGCTCAAATGTAGCTTGTTGGTCTTGTGGTTAGAACACTCGCCTCGTGATCCAAAGGTCGCGGGTTCGAACCTCACTCCAGACTAGCAAGTTAGTCCTATTTTCATAGCACAAGCATTTACCTTAGTTTGAAAATAGTAAGAATATTGATCTGACACGCATTTCGTGTTCGCATCTCTATTTAAAAAAAAAACTACTCATCATTCCCCTCTGGGAAACGGCACGATGGTTAGTTATATGAAATTAATATGAAAAATAATATGAAATTAGTATCATCATTCGGCTTCTGACCAACACACCAGCTGAATGTTTCTTTTCCATATAAAAGGCCTTGGAATACAAGTTTAAATGTAGTCGGGATAGAATGTTACCTTGTCTGACACCTTGCCGAATTTTGAGTAATTGATCTTATTGTTTTCAGTTATTACAAAATATATTATACAAAATAATATTTTACAGAATCAATTTTTTTGTTACTGTAATTCAATGAGAAGGTTGTTCCTAATTAGACAAAGTAAAATCGTAGATATTTTCATGCGTGTATGATCAAGACAACACAGAAAAAAATAGGTATTAATGAAAAGGCTGGATACTTTTAACCTTATGGTTTTGTAGAGGCGAATAGGAGAGGAGAGGAGAGAATACGCCAGGCAACATCCATTGCAAGTATAGAATATATAATTGTCTTTGAAGCACTATCCGTATCTATGATAAATATAAGTATTTGTTCAAATTAATAATAAATTAATAAAGTCAACACTTAAGATCAGAAGGCATCCATTAATTATGATACATAAACCTTTTGAAGAGTGCTAGAAATATTAACTTTGGGTTTTCACATTTAACTTTTACTATAAAAAATGAAGGAGAAGAGTAATAAATACTTTGTGTGGTAAAATATGCTTTGATCATATTACATAAGGTAAGGTACGATAGAATTCACATAATACTAGACAAGCATTACGAAACCTTGACGAAATACCAAAAACTAAGACAACACATGGACAGAAAAATTACTCATACATAGGGCCTAAAATATTTAACATATTTAAAACAGACTTCCCGGAAATCAGAATATACTCAATTAATAAAATAAAAGCTTTAGCAAACAACTGGCTTACCTCCAAAGGTAGAACAGCAACTGAAAATTTACTTACTGTAATTGCGTAATAATGTCTTTAAATAAAAATATATACCTATATAAATAAATTAATTAATTAAGGAAAACAAAAAAATAATCTTAAACAAAACTTTAACCCTTTTTACATTAAACAATTATTCTACACATATTTACACTTGGACTTATGACTAACTCAACTTTCACTAACATTCCACTTGATACTCTATAGATACATAATAACTACCTTATGAAAATAAATACTACTGACGAACTCGAAAAAATATTATAATTGTGTGCTATAACGCCACTCTGGGACAGGCCTAGCCTAGTAGAGTGGCATAATCCACAAATTAAACAAAACAAAAAAATGTGTAAATTATCTTATGTTTTATCTTATGTTCTATTGTTAAATTAGTATTAAGTATCTTATTTGTAAACAAGGATTTTTAAATATATAAAAAAAAAAAAAAAAAATTACATCGAACAACGGAGATCACAGCTATTTAATCGCCAATATTTCCTTCTTAATCGACGTATCTTATATACAGACAAAATTAAGTATTAATCAGATAATATTAGACATTTTAATTATTTATAATATTCTACAACTTTTAAATATTTATTCTTAAAACAAAATTATAAATCGCATTATTTTTTAATGAATTAAAATTCAGCGTTACTTCTTAATTACGTTTTATATTAAGATATCCAATTTAATTCAGTCTCATCCTCCGATGGCAGAGAATATACAAAGTGAGGGAATTACCAAGGAAACAGCTTTAAGTTAAGATTTCCCTAAAGGATTGTCTTGAATATGGAAAATTTATCATTTTATTTCCTCAAGAAGCAATCGTAAATGCATATAAGAAAAGCAGCATAATATTGATTTTTCCCACCAACGCGCAAGGTAGACAATTTAAAATAAAAGTTTGAATCCCCGACAAATTATTATCGTTTTTGTTTTTTTTGTTTACACTGTGTTTTGAACCAGACATGGAAGAAGAAGAAGACTTATTCCTCAATCTTTTTGCTTGTATTTGTGAGATAACACATTAAACCGCTGCAATGAGGAAATATTTTCATTCCCATCGGAAATTTTAGAATTTTGGAAAAAACATAATACAGTGAACATATGGCATGAGAAGTCACAAGTAAGACAACTTTTGAATGAATATGCAGTAGATATTTTACATTGTGGGGTTCTTGTCATCCATGAGAAAGTCGGTAAATCCGATTAAAATAATATACGCATGATTTAATTGTTCAATATTCATAAGTACATTATCTACCACCATGCTTTACTGTTTTCAAAATCCTCATCTTACTTTATACACGACGTATTGCAGATTAGTTGTAACAAAATTGTTAAGGATTTAACGCTTACTATCAACTAAAAATTTCCATAAATTTGTCGAACATGTTACAATTGAGAAGTGTAATTTTGATTGTGATACTGTGGACTTCGATCGAATCGAATCACAAAAAACAGTAGGTGAGTCGACACGAGGGTTGATTTCATGGTTTACAATTAAATGAAATAAATATCTAAAAATGGAGTGCTGTGAAAGAAATGTCGCTGCGTTATCGTATTTAATATAACTTTATATTTAATCGTGTCGCCCACAACCTATTATTATTCTATTATTCCAGAATATCTAGAGTCCACAAGGTTGTCTCCAGCTACAAGGCTTTATCGGCTGAGTCTTATATAGATTTGTAAACTTATTAAAATAACATGTTATTGGATGTTTTAGTCTAATGAATCCGGTAGATCGGGAATTATTGGTTGTGTTAATAAATTCGCCTATTTTGATTGAATCGTACAACAGAACTCAGATATTGCTAGTTTGTATTTCTTGCATTATAATATTCAAATTGAGGAAATTGATTGTTCGATAAGCATAAGGATTGTATCCGAATTCTCGGAACCACATGATAGATTGAGGAATCTATATACAAATTACGTTCTATGGAGAGTACTTGACACAATGCAACTCCCTAAGTTAGCGAACGCGCTTTTGGTTATTTATTGGATCGATTGCAACCAGCACGGGCATTATTTGAAATTTGATAGATTCTCGAACCAAGATTTTTGAACCAAGGGGACAAGCTGCGGTTTTACTGATTAAATGGGAATGATTTGAAAGCGGAGGATTCTCCGAAAGAGGCAGGCTGGTTTATAGAAATTTGTGATTTGATTGCGTATCGATCAAACCCAATCCAGATTACTAGAGGGAAGCCGTAGAAGAGGCACAGGTATAGCACTTGTGATGGTCGACACAGAGATAGATTTAATAAATTTAGAAAATCTTAAAATAATAATATTCAAAAAAGTCAAGTATGGACATCAAAAATATATTTCTTCTGTTTGGAATCGTTTAAAAGTAAAAGCCTGATACATTTCTTCTCAAGATTCTATGTATTACAAGAGGCTAACAAAATATTGAATATTCAGCTATACAAGTAATATTTCTTAGATCTTTATTATACCATAGATATAATTCTGTGTTAAATTAATATTGTTTGCCAATCCTAATAGACTCGACCTTGTGAGTAGGTGCGAACGAGCCTTTATTATTTATGAATCGGAACAGCAAGTCTCGCGTGTAGCGGGTGCTTTACTGTTATTTTAACGAAACGGACCAATCACAGGCGCGCTTTGCCTTCGACGGGTTGAGCCGGAGGCGACCGTCCTGATGACTGAATCCGGCCAATGGCGAGCGCCGGCGGTGAGGTCATCGCGCATAGGATGAGTCACTGCACTAGGGTGAATTTCGGAGATATGGTGCAATCGAGACTATAAAAGGAGCGAACACGATATACTCTGCCCCTTCAGTTCGAGACCAGACCTGCCAGCGGAAGCGCTGCCCGAGAGACTACTGCCAGAGACTTCATTTGGAGAACAGCATTTGCGGACGGAGTTGCTGCCCGGACGTATGGAGGAATCTACCATTCATCAGTACCAGAGAGGATCATACCGCCACTGTGTAACAGCTAAGGAACACATTTATATTATCTATCGATTAATTATTTTCACTATTGAAATGTATTTATTTTGGGAAGATTTAAAATCGGAGCAATAATGTATAATTAATATCACGATTTCTTGTGTGATCTTGGCTCAATTCGTACGGGAATATCTCCCAAACGAATATATTTTGATGCATGGGGATTTTCATACCATTTGTATTAACAATTGATTTTACGGAGCTCTATAAGCAGTGCTTAATAGATTCATAATAATTGTCGACGCGTTATGTATTGCATAACCAGATATCAATCCAAATCGTACGAGAAATTCTTCCGAACGAATATATTTTAAAGTATGGGGATTTTCATACTATTTTTACTAATAATTGAATACATGTAATTCTATAAGAAACGCTTAGTAGCCTTATAATAATTGTGTTGCATAAGTATTGCGCAATCCGGTCTTCAGCTAACTCTTTATGGTTTGAGTACCTCTCGGTATATCCGGCTTAACAAGTAGCTTCAGAACGACGAGTAAAGGACAGAATGGGGAGATCTAACTGAAATTGGAGTTTTCTGGTTTATGAACGTTGAGCTAGGTGAGGTTGTGGATGACGCTCGTGTCATAAGCCTGGAATCCGCGCAAGCCCCTGTGAGGTACTCTTAAAAGCGGGACCTCCCTTGTTGATCGGAGTGGCCACTAGACTCGACCTTCGCGCCTCATCCTGCTCAAAAACAGCGTGAACCAACGTCGTGAATTCTCTGACTTTGGAAGGATTTCCATGCTTGAATGCTGTAAAACCTTGATAGAAAACGTTAACTTCTATTTCGTCCTCTGTAAGAAAGACAGGGCCAGAATAAATATAAAAATCATTCACTCATATGGAATAACTGGGATATTATAAATATGTTACTAACACACTAACATTTGACCAAAGTAAATGTTGCAAGATGCAGAATCGTGGGACGCCATTCTGAAAAGGCATAATGAGATTGCACAATAATTTGTAACATCGCTGACTATGCCCGCAAAGGAGGCTAATGTCGTCATCAATTCGTACCAAAAGAGTACATGATTCTTCAAACACCGGCCTAAAAGAAAGGCGCCTCAAGACAACACACATCATCAGAAACTCGTACCAAAAGAGTACGGCCTTCTCAATTATAAGCCTAAAAGAAGGGCGTCACGGGATCACATCTCGTAAAGAAGAGATAGAGTCTCGGGATGCAGTAAGTTCCGGAGGAACAAGGGGGGTCGTTTAGTCACTTAGGAAGTCGGCCACCGGGTCTAGGCGGGCGCGGGGCCTAAACCCCTCTCAGCAGAGATGCTGAGGGTTTAAAAAACCAAAACTTAGCATTCAAAGAAACTATTATTTCATATAAACTCACGGGCTGTTGTAGAATCCTTTCGAACAAACCATCCCCGAGACCTTATCTACTTATTTATAAAGAAGTTTCGCTTCAAAAATGTCGTATTTCGTAAATAGCAAATATATGTATTATTTTCTCACGCAATTAATATGAACAGGTTCATGCACGTCTAGGACGAAACCATTCAAGGTAAGAATTTGCTAATACAAAGTGTTTATAATTATTAATTTCAGTGTTATTTAATATGTGTGAATTTTTCCCTTTGCGCCGTTCGAACGATTTTACTGGTTTGTCTCAAATCGAAAATGTTTTATTTCTAATACACGAATTCTTCTGGTGAACGTATTTTATTGTAACATAAATGTATAGATTATTAGGTTCGTTAGATGTTTTTATTACGTAATATTATGCAATTGTTTCCACACTGCTCCTATAAAAGAATTTGAAGTTATTACGATACACAACGGGGTCCTTCATCCATTAGACGAATCATGTGCCAATTCAACGACGTATTACGAATAGTATATATTGTATTTATCGAGATTTAGTCGCATTTATTATTTCTAGTGAGGTTTTTAGTATTGGTTCCAGGCGCCATTATGAGGCGGAAATAGTTCATATTCATAGCTCGACTGCAATAGGTATTTTTGTCGCGTAAGAGGTAGCACTTTTAGGAATATAACTGTGTTTTATGTTTAGTCCCTGACGGACAGGATGGTATAGCTGTGGCTATTTAGGTAATATACTTAGTAAATGCAAAGGGCATTAGGTATTATCAATATAGTATGCGAACCCAAGATGTTAGAAATATTGTAGTTAATATTTTTAGTTAATTTTGCATTCAAAAGGCAATTTTTCAGTTAATAATTATTTTCAGTAAATGTATAGTTAGCACTGGCAGAGCATTAATATTGTATAGAATACATTATTTTTAATATTTCATAGAAGGTATAATATTTTATTCCGCGATCCTTTTATAGTTACAGCGTATCTGTCGACCTCAGCCGTTGCCACCCACGCCATACAACTATTTTCGCTAACATCATACGGCAAATGACTTTATTCATTGCAATGAAATTTATATTATTTAATATTATTTTCCACGACGTATTTTTGACGGGTCACCCCATAGGATTCATCACATGCTTAGCCGCGGCCAGGAGTTGGCAAATCAATTGATCATATAATAGCTAAAATTAAATATCAACTCGCGGCGATTAAGCAACGGCCTTTTAAATAAATTATTAATACAAAATTCATCGTTAATACGTCAGGAGGACCCTCAATCTAACTGGGTCATCACAGTGCTTACCGTGACCAGGAGAACGATTTATATTGAAATACAATAAAATGCTTTATAATATTAATTGAACATCATTTCGACATTAAATACAGTCCGCGCGATTTGATTAGGATGCCCACTATCACGCAGACTCATCACACACTTGATCAGGTCAGGATGATGCGGTGTTATTTGTCAGGCTGCCGAAGAACCTTTAACCTCAACCAAACTTAGTAGTCTGACGAAAGAAAATTTTATCTATCAAAATTGAAACTCGTGACTTCGAATTTATGGCAGAGATCTGTAGGAAGAATGCACATTTTAGAGAATACGTAACGTGGGACATGTTAATAAAATTATTAGGTCGAAAGTATTTAGTATATTATGTCGATTTATTTAAAGCCCTGTTCTTCCTGAAAACTAAAGCCTTTCTGTATTTCAACTCGGATACGGATCTGGCTGTTAAGATGTTGCACCCTATTTTGTATCACAATGTGCAACAACACTATCCTTACCTATTACTATGTTCTTCAACAAATCTATAAAGGAAGATCGCTTTCCGACTAAATTTAAAGAAGCCATCATTGTACCTATCCACAAATCCGCATCGAGGAATAACATTAAGAACTATAGATTAATTTCAATATTATATGTGTTTTCTAAACTCTTTGAGTAAGAGGTGTGTAATAACATATACACAACCATACTAAAGAACATTCATAATCATCAACATGGATTTCTTAAAAAGCGTTCTGTGTCAACTTACAAGATAAACTTCACTGATTATATCACAATCCATACGGACAAAAGAATTCAGGTCGATGCAATATATACTGATTATTCGAAGGCCTTCGACAAAGTCGATCATGGCATCCTTTTGCATAAATAAAAACCTTTGGGGATTCACGGAGATCTTCTCAGGTGGCTTAGTTCTTACCTAAATAAGAGATTTCAATCTGAAACCAACTGCCAAAAAATGCAAGAGGATCTCGAGAGACTGTCAGGTTACTGTGAAACGAATAGGCTGATACTAAGTGTCACTAAATGTTATAAATTTTCCTTCACCCGCAAAATAAATCGTATTGTATGTGAATATACTATTGGTAGTGATGATATGGTCAGGGATGTAGACGAGATACGGGACTTAGATTGTTGCTAGACTCTAAAATGAATTTCAACCGGCATATCGATACGATTGTCGGTAAAGCATTAAAAATGTCCGGCTTCATAATGCGTCTTGGCGAACCATTCAGACAAATTAGTATATTTAGGAGACTATGCATAATCTATACTCGATCTCACCTTGAATTTTGTTCGACAACATGATCACCCACATATAAATTTAACATTAACAGAATCGAAAACATTCCTTAAGTATATCAACTACAAATTTAATTTGAATTTTAACTGTTTGAACTCAATAAAATTTCACAAATTGGACACTCTAGAAAACAGGTGAATATTGTCAGATCAATCATTTCTTTTCCAAATAATTCATAACCTTAGTGATTCTTCTGAAAACACCAGCTTGCTAGCTTTCCATGTCCCATTCCGACCTATCAGACAGAAGTACCTCTTTTTCCTTCCAACTTATCAAACCAACAAACGGAAATCCTCTTCCATTCCACGCATATGCTCAGATTATAATTACCTTTTTAATTCAATAGATATTTTTAACACTAAATATGAAGAGTATCGTCGTATGGCGAGACAGATACTAGAAACTCGTCCCCCAAGCGGATCATGTATATTATACAGGGTGTACCAGAGCTAGCAATAGAAACTATTCCTGTAGATTTCTGACTATGTCATGAGTCTAAAATGTACAAGCAACCATGACATAATATCAATAGTTATGGAGATATGCAATATCAAAGTTTGCATTTTTTTTCAATATTCCTTACTTATTTTTTGCAAAAAGTTGAACCATCATTACAGTAACTTATATTGATTATGAAAAATTCCTATGTTTTTATACAAGTCGATTAAATTGATGAAAACCTTGCAAAAGTTAAAAAAAAATATTTTTACAAGGCTTTTACCATTTTATTTAAGTTGTATTGAAGCAAATGAATTTTTCATAATCGATATAAGTTACAGTAACGATTGTTCAACTTTTAATAAAAAATAAGTTTGAAACATTGAAAAAAAAAATGCAAATTTTGATATTGCATATCTCCATAACTATTGATATTAGGTCATGGTTTCTTGAACATTTTAGACTCATAACATAGTCAGGAATCTTCCAACCAAGTTTCTGCTGCTAGCTCTGGTACACCTGTATACATCACGAGCCTTTTTCATGTCTATGTTAAAGTTAAATTTGCAACAATCGGTTAAATGAAACTGTAAAGTTATTTTATCTGTCATTGTCAAATTGACTTATCTATGGTTATGTCCTATTTGTGTAATCCTTTAATTGTGGGAGACATTTACTATTTTTTTTGTATTTTATCTTACCAAGCGAGTGTGTCTCCCTGTTGAATGACTAACTAACTAACTAACTTACCATCACGCCGTTTCCCCGAGGGGGTAGGCAGAGAGGATAGAGCGCCGTACTCTTCTGTCCTGACATACAACTTTCGCTTCGTCTACATTCATACGTCTTCGCATGCAAGCTCGACGGTTGTTCAGACTTCTAACAGGACCATCTTCCAGTATCTGGTTAATCTGGTCATGCCACGTCTTCCGTGGTTGCCCTCTCTTTCTGGCGCCGTCAACACTTGCATCATATATCTTTCTTACCATTCTTTCCTCATTCATTCGCTCAACATGCCCAAACCACCTGAGCGACCCTATTTTTATTCTCTGTATTATGCTACGTCACTTTATAACATTCATTCCTCAATCTTCATTCTGACTCTATCATACATGGATGTAGCCCACACATACGCTAAGGGACCCCTACCTCCCCCCACCCCTCCCCGCCACTTTCCATCGGGAGCAATCGCCCCCCTCATCCTCCACTAGCATTCAATCTACTTTCGTTCCTCTTCTGCCCGCTCCAGGCTTCACTTCCCTACATTACGGGTCGGAACCCAAGACCTTCCATTATGTAACCCACCTCCTAGTTTTGCCTACGGGTTATACTATTTCTATTAGAAATTAATTGCATTCAACCATCCGTTCACCCTAGTCCCGGCAGTCACTCTCCTCTCTTTATCTTTCTCAACA
Organism: Agrypnia vestita; assembly: GCA_016648135.1. Classification (NCBI taxonomy): domain Eukaryota; kingdom Metazoa; phylum Arthropoda; class Insecta; order Trichoptera; family Phryganeidae; genus Agrypnia; species Agrypnia vestita. Next base: position 27,524 of record JADDOH010018583.1, read on the forward strand.
TTCCCTCTTCTATCGAACATACTTCCCAAGTACACAAACTCATCTACTTGTTCCAAACATTCATTGCCTACTAGTATTTCACACGTTGTCTTACTTTCCTCCTTCTCGAATACCATTACTTTTGACTTCTTTACATTCATAATAAGGTCACTTTCCTTGCATACATCATACATCCTGCTAACTAGACTTTGTAGGTCTTGTTCGCTATTTGCCATTAATACCGCATCATCCGCGTACAGTAAACAGCATACAATCAAATCACTCATAAAACCTAATCTAATAAACCTCACCTAATAAAAAAAAATAGTTGGCTCTTATTGAAATGTCCCTTTCTCTGATTCTTATATGAAATCGCGAATCAAAAATAAATTGGATTTCGAATGTAGAGAGGGGTCTTATTCTCCTTGAAAGACTTAAATAATAGATCGTAAATAGTTTTCCTGTTCGTGCGCGATATGGGTTCAGAGGAGTTGTGGTGTGGCGTCTGTCCTTTAGTTGCGAAAATAAGGTTTTTTATGGTGACATAATTGTGTAATAAATTAATGTAGGTGCGAAAAGAAGGTTTTCACTTTGTGGTGACATAATTAATTAAATAAAATCAAAATCACTTTGTGTACAACACTTAATAAATTTATGAAGTTAAGTAGCATTTTATTTATTAATAAAATCGAGCACAATACGTTCGCACATTTAAAACAACACAATAATTGTTCTACCATTATTAAATATCCATTTAGTTCACAGTAATTTTAGCGGCCGAGCGCTATTGTGTTTTCAGTTGATTAGGGTTGATCTTTATTCTAATAATGGCTTACGTATCAAGGGTTTTATACGAGTGTCTGTTTACAATATACGTGGGGAGTAGCTTTTTAAGCCATTACAATTTCATGACGCTTTTAAAACAGTACGACCGTAATGCAAAAAAAAACATTGTTTTTTTGATGCTATCCACTCTTTGGAGTTTTATTTTGTATATAGGTATAGTGTGAAGGCAGTCCAGAATTACAGTATTTTTGTACCAATTGAATAAAAACATTAGATATCGAAGGTTCGTCCTGATAGTTGTGTGTAAAATGTTAAGGTATAGTTTACACACGGGCTGTATTCATTATGTTACAAATCGATGCAGTAACTATATGGTAAGATATTAAAAATATTGGGCTAGAAGGTAAGATGGATCACATCAAAATGTACAAATGATTTCTTCTACTGTCTCGACAGCTTGCCTAAAGGGCGGACTGCTCGGGCAGTGAGTCAAAAAATTATAATGTAAAAACTAAACAACGCCTGCAGATTAAAAATAATACAATATTATACGTCAATGTGAAGAATTTATAAAAATAAGCAATATTCAATATAAAATAATAAGCAATATTTAAAAAATATAGCAATTTATTACCACAAAAATATACAAAAGACAAAAATGTTTTTATTTGAAAATTCTTTATGGTGGCACAAAGGCATAAATGATATTTTTAGATTTATTGGATACAATTTTTTTTTAAAAAGAATCAGAATAAGTAATATATTTACACATTTTGGGTAAAGAATACATAATTAATGACCACATATGGTAATAATTTTATATATTTTTTGATTATAAAATAATATAAAAGCTAGATCCACAAAACATCTTACTAGATGTTTGTTTGTCTGCATTTACATGTATACGATTGAACACATTTAATCAACACAAAACTTATACCATCTTAAAAAATAACTCTTATGTCTACTAATTTAAATAGTAACAATATCACAATTTGGGTAGAAAAACACAATATAAGCTATTTGGTGTCTAAGATAAAACAATTCATCCCAAAAATTATACATCATCCACTTTCTTATTTACTCCACCAAATTGGGAGTAAACGTACGAGTTCGTATGGAACCAGTTAATTATATGTCAACTTGAGAACAACATATTCCAATGTTGCTGATCCACGTTTTTTGATCATTTTAGGAATTTTTAAACACAAATCAGCTCTACCTCTCGCATTTCTTCCGTGTAAAAGTACTCTAATTCAGGTTTTCTTATTATAATTTATAATTATTAATAAGAACAGTAACAAACCGCGCACGTTTGCGAAAGGGTAAAACGGATAATAAATTAAATCACTTAATCAAATCCAAAATTTAACTTACAAATTACAGGCGTATATACTCAAGTATATCTAACAGAGAAACAGAGCCGAAGAGTATCCGAAAATTTGATATATCCGAAAAGACACAAACCCAAAATCATTTCGACGCTGAAAGTATCAAGAAGTCCCTGGGAGGGAAAAATTTAAATAGTAATTGGGTAATTTTTAACAAGGAGGTGAATATAGTTTTTTTATTTGTATTTATTTATTTGTATTTAATTATTTGCATATTAAACTATTATTTTATTGGAATGTCCGCATTTTGTATATATTCGTAAAATTCCTCCGTGACTGATTTTCACTAGTTTACGTTTGTTCGCGATAGAAAAGACGATCATCTACTTTTTGAGAAATGAAGTATCAACATAATTTTTTTCGGAGAATTTTGGACAAGTTCCTTATTTTAAATTATATTTGTTCATTCATACTTACGAACGTAATAATGAAATTTACTAAGGATGTAAATCTTAATACTTTGAGTAAAGACTTAACAAATATTAAACATTTCAAAAATGGTAATGTTCAGAGACTGCCTAAAAGTTATAAATTATTAAACAGTTTTGCTTACGCATAAAATAATAAATTTTTCCCGTACAGCTTAAGAATTTTCCAGCGTCGATGATAGCGCGTAATGGATAGTTTTGTAGGATGAAAAAAACAAACCGCTAAATGAAATAGTCACACTTGTTGTCTGATGGTAAGACTAATCTACTTGTTACAGTGATATAAAAAATATTGATATGATATGAATTCTGTAAGCGCATCTCTGTTTTAAAAAATTATTATGAAGGGTAATGCAAAATGTGGCATTCCATTTCAATCACGGGTGGCAATATGGCGTATTCTATAATGTATCCCAAATTGCGAACACACTATCGTGTAGTTTGCAAGCGTGCAACAGTTTCTAGCGCACTGCTGCATTCCCTATGCAATATGCATGCGATGCAGATGAATAATTCACGATATTCCCCAGATTATCACCCGACACAGGCTGCGATACAAACTTTCCTGAGTCCGGCGTACAAATATTTTTCTAAAAACCTTATTTGAATAGTGATGCATATTGCAGAAAATCATTCAAACTTTGCGCCATGGTCTTAGAAAATATGAACTCATAAAGGGAATCGGGTCCAGTGGTTCATGATAGGATTTATAAACGTTTGAGTAATCTTCTTCAAAAAGAGCAAAATAGTTTTGTGATAACATTATTAACACATAATTAATAAAATAAACTCAGTTTTTTTAAATTTAATTTTATTAATTATATTAATAATATCACCACAAAATTATTTTGCTGTTTTGGAAGAAGAAATTATTCAAATCAAAAATCTAAGTATAGACAGTCAAAACATAAAATTTTAAATAGGTATATAATTTTTATATTTTGATTGTCTACATTTCGATTTTTGATTTTTAATTTGTTAGTATACAATTGAATCCTGATAAAGGGGCCATGGGCTCTGAAACATGTTAATATTTTCAGTGCAAAAGTGCTGAAAATAAAGTTCATTTTCATTTTCACTCAACAGTGAAGCTTGCATAGCTCGACTCGCGAAACAAGACTGATTGATACACATTGAATATCGCATGATTTGGAAGACAAGGAATGGTTGACTAAAATAAGTAGTACAAGAATAATGGTTTCAGAGCATGTGTAAAATTGACAAAATTGTATGTTCTCACATAACGCTTATCTCTATGTCAAATTCTTCACAGATACAGGGATAATTTTAGATACATAATTTTTATTTTTTTATTTTTTATTTAAAGACTGTCGACAGGACCCTAATGGATAATCATTTAGTACAAGGTGATTAGTACAGTTACATTTTACAGTAAAACATTAATACATTATACAATATAAGTATAGTACAATATGCGACTACAAGATTAACGAAGTTCATAATCTCCGCACAACATAATGGGCACGTAGGCTCCCAGGTCAACCAAGTCAAAAAATGTATACCCGCGCTTTTGTGGCAATAGATTTTTTGTTTAGATTATTTCCGAAGAGTCCGTCTTACACGCTCAAATTATTTTCGGTCAGGAGTGATACAATTTCTCTCTTAAACTGAGGTTGTGTCATATGTCGATGTTGGGGTTACATGACGTGACCTTGTTGTACTGGTTTAAAATTCTAGGTAGAGGGGAGAATTAACCTATGGTGGTGTTGTAGACCTTTGTGTGGTATAATCTAAAGGTAGTTCAAAACCTTACTTATTATTTAAAGAACTTTTGTTATATAATTAAAAAGACGTAGGAAAAATTACACAGGAAAAATAACATACATTCAAAATTTCATATAATGTTAACCTAAGGTATTTTTTCATGTAATGAAACATAAAAAAATGCCATAAAAATTAAAAAGTCAATTTTATAAAAATTATAAATGTGCGTATATTTGGGGTTAATAATTTCTTCCAGTATAATTTCATCTAAATACCAAGTATTTCAAATATTTAATATTGACTTAATCAATTTCAAAATATAAATCTCTTGTTATGTAAACATATATACTCGTGAAATATTATTGTATTTACATAAAGGAATGAATAATGTTTTATAATAGTTCGGGAATGTGGACGATCAAAGGATAGTCGGACAGATTTATATCAGTCCATATATATACTATATATATATATATATATATATATATATATTACATTTCGAGATAGAATAGTAATGTCGGATAAAAATCAAGCATGAGAAAATGGGACATTTTAGTTTTGCGTACTACAAGTACGTGCACTCTAAAATAATTTAAAATAAAATATTTATTTGATATCCTATTGTTCTATATGTATTATATACCGGAAGAATGTTGAAATAATGTGTAGGATCTATCTGACCCAAACAGCCGTTGTGGTGATCCTGATAGATAGTGGGTCCTCGTCAAATGACGGTATTTTCTAGAGATGCTTTCTATTATATGAAAAATATTATACATTCGTAAAATAATTGACGCGAGTAGTATTTATTATTATATTTTTCATTCCGATCTTATATGTGAGCGCGCGCGATTGAGCGACAGGATGCAACCGGTCGACTTCAACCATATGATGTAGCGATACAGTTGTTAAAAATTAAATATTCTATACAGAAATATTACTACTA